>PISX010003931.1:0-129263 GCA_004024625.1 Mellivora capensis
TTAGTAGGCCTTTTACTTTTATTGATTGTTTCCTTTGTTGTGCAGAAGCTTTTTATTTTGATGTAATCCCAATAGTTTATTTTTGCTTTTGTTTCCCTTGCCTCAGGAGACACATCTAGAAAAATGTTGCAATGGCCAATGTCAGAGAAATTACTGACTGTGCTCTTTTCTAGGATTTTTATGGTTTCAGGTTTCAGATTGAAAAAAGAATTTTTTTATGGTTTCAGGTCTTACATTTAGGTCCTAAATCCATTTTGAGTTAATTTTTGTATATGATGTAAGAAAGTGGACCAATTGGGCACCTGCGTGGCTCAGTTGGTTGAGCGACTGCCTTCAGCTCAGGTCATGATCCTGGACTTCCAGGATCGAGTCCCGCATTGGGCTCCCAGCTCCTTGGGGAGTCCGCTTCTCCCTCTGACCTTCTCCTCTCTCATGCACTCTCTCACTCATTCTCTCTCAAATAAACAAATAAAATCTTAAAAAAAAAAAAAGTGGACCAATTTCATTCTTTTACGTGTAGCTGTCCAGTTTTCCCATCACCATTTGTTGAAGAGACTGTCTTTTTTCCATTGCCTATTCTTGCCTCCTTTGTTGAAGATTAGTTGACCATATGATTTGAGTTTGTTTCTGGGCTCTGTATTCTACTCTATTCATCTATGTGAATATAGTATATAGTAGCATATCTTGAAATCTGGGATTGTGATAACTCCAATTTGTTCTTCTTTTTCAAGATTACTTTGCTATTCAGGGTCTTTGTGGTTCCATGCAAATTTTGGGATGATTTGTTCTAGTTCTGTGACAAATGATTTAGTATTTTGAATGAGATTGCATTAAATCTGTAGATTGAGGGACTCTTGGGTGGCTCAGTCAGTTAAGCGTCGGCCTTCAGCTCAGGTCCTGGGATTGAGTCATTCATCAGGCTCCTTCCTTGGTGGGGAGTCTGCTTCTCCCTCTGCCTGCTGCTCCCCCTGCTTGTGCTCTCTGTAGAGAGATATATGCAGAAAAATGAAATATTTGTAAAAATATTTGTAGATTGCTTTGGGTAGTATGGACATTTTAACAATATTTGTTTTCCCAATCCATGAGCATGGAAGATCTTTCCATTTGTTTGTGTCATCTTCAGTTTTTTTCATCAATGTTTTTTAGTTTTCAGATGTTTTTTAGTTTTCACCTCTTTTACCCCCTTGGTTAAGTTTATTCCTAGGTATTTCATTATTTCTGGTGTAATCGTAAATGGGGTTGTTTTCTTAATCTCTTTCTGCTACTTCATTATTCATGTGGAGAAATGTAATGGATATCTGTATGTTGATTTTGTATCCTGCAGCCTTATTGAATTCACTTATCAGTTCTAACAGTTTTTTGGTGGAGTCTTTAAGGTTTCCTATATATCATAGTCAGGTTTCCTATAGTATCATGTCATCTGTAAACAGTGAAAGTTCTACTTCTTTCTTACCAATTTGGATGCCTTTTATTTCTTTTTCTTGTCCGATTGCTGTGGCTAGGACTTCCAGTACTATGTTGAATAAAAATGGTGAGAGTGAACATTCTTATCATGTTTCTGATCTTAGGAAGAAAGCTCTCAGTTTTCACCATTGGACATAATATTAGCTGTGAGTTTTACATATATGGCCTTTATTATGTTGAGGTGTGTTCCCTCTAAACCTAACTTTGTTGAAGGTGTTTATCATTAATGGATGTCATACTGTGTCAGATGCTTTTACTGCAACAATTGAAATGATCATATGGTTTTAATCCTTTCTCTTGTTGATGTGATATATTAGGTTGATTGATTTGTGAAAATCAAACTACCCTTGCATGCCAGGAATAAATCCCTCTTGAGCATGGTGAATGATTTTTTTCTATTGTATTATTGGATTTAGTTCACTAATATTTTGTTGAAGGTTTTTGTTTCTATGTTCATCAGAGACATTGGCCTATAGTTCTTTTTGTGTCTTTATCTGGTTTTGATATCATGGTAATTCTGGCTTCATAGAATGAATTTGGAAGCTTTCTTTCCTTTTCTATTTTTTGGAATAGTTTGAGAAAAACATGTTATTAACTCTAATTTAACTATTTGGTAAAATTCACCTGTGAAGCTTGCTGGTCCTGGACTTATGTTTCTTGAGAATTTTTTTGATTACTGATTGAGTTTCATTGCTGGTAATACATCTGTTCAAAGTTTGCATTTCTTCCTGATTCAATTTTGGGTGGTTATATGTTTTTAGGAATTTATTCATTTCTTCTAATTTGCCAATTCGTTGACATATAATTTTTTTTTACATTTATTTATTTATTTATTTATTTGACAGACAGAGATCTCAAGTAGGTGGAGAGGCAGGTAGAGAGAGAGAGAGAGAGAGGAGGAAGCAGGCACCCTGCTGAGCAGAGAGCCCGATGCGGGGCTCGGTCCCAGGACCCTGGGATCATGACCTGAGCCGAACACAGAGGCTTTAATGCACTGAGCCACCCAGGCGCCCCTGTTGACATATAATTTTGTAATAAAACTCCCTTATAATCCTTTGTATTTCTGTGTTGTCAGTTGTTATTTCTCTTCTTTCCTTTGTGACTTTACTTGTGTCCTCTCTTTATCTCACTTTCTCACTCTCTCTCACTTTTTTTTTCTTTTCTTTTTTTTTCTGATGGGTCTGGCTAAAGGTTTATCAGCTTTGTTGATATTTTCAAAGAACCATCTCCTGGTTTCATTGATCTGTTTTATTGGTTTTGTTTTTTTTTAGTTCTTATTTCATTTATTTCTGTTTTAATCTTTATTATTTCCCTCCTTATGTTGGTTTTGAGTTTTGTTTGTTCTTTTTCTAGCTCCTTTGGGTGTGGGGTTAGGTTGTTTATTTGAGATTTTTCTTGCTTCTTGAGGTAGGCCTGTATTGCTATAAACTTCCCTCTTAGAACAGCTTTTGCTGCAGCTGAAAGATTTTGGACCATTGTATTTTCATTTTCGTTTGTCTCCATGTATTTTCTTATTTCCTCTTTGATTTCTTGGCTAACTATTCATTTTTTCAGTACCATATTATTTAACCTCCATGTATTTGTGGTCTTTCAGATTTTTTTCTTGTGGTTGATTTCTGCTGTCAAACTGTTGTGGTTGGAAAAGATGATGGTATGACTTCAGTCTTTCTGAATTTATTGAGACTTATTTCGTGGCCTAATGTGTAATCCATTCTGGAGATATTCCATGTGCACTTGAAAAGAATGTGTACTTCACTGTATTAGTATAGATATATCCATAATTTTTAATTATCCATCATAGAAATACTCAGATGTGAACAAAAAGGCACATACACAACTATTCTCAGCATTATTTTTAACAGTGAAATTTTGGAAACAACCTAAATTTTAATCTGTCGAGTAAGTTAATGTACATATGTGCTCTAAGTAGCAGAGTACTTGGCCTTCCCACCTCCCAGTGGTCTTTTCCTAGGATCTGATTCTCCTCTAAGGAGCTTTGAGTACTATGAACGGATCAATAGAAGAACTATTCCCAAGACTCCCTTCATCCTGTCAGTTCCCAGTTTGGAAACTGGGGAAAAAACTGATCTTTCCTCTCTGACCCCTTGGTTGAGTCAAGAGGGAGTCACATTACATAAGTTTGGCCAACCAGATGGGACTTTAGATCTTGAACCAAGGCGGAGCCAGAGAGTAGTTAAAGACCAAACCCCTGAGTGACACCAGTGGTGGCAGTGGTAGGTGTCCGTGGGCGGGCGGTGGCAGCTGCCTCCGAGACTGGCAGTTCTTACCCAGTGATAGCACTGAGCCTCTACTACTTGGGCCGCCGGAAAGGCCTTGGTTTCTGTTATTAAAAACATGGATGGGAAGCCCCAGCAGCAGTCTAATACATTGACACCTTAAGATCTCGGTGAATTGCAGACTATGTAACCTAAGTGATATGCTAGAGCATTCTACACAGTTGTTAAAAAGAAGGATCATCAGCCCATACTGGCAAGTGGGAAATCAAATGGAAGAAGATTCATCCATTCAAACTCTTTCATGTATAAGTCTCTGTGCTCTGAACTGGACATACCTAGTTCTTGCCCTCCTGGAGATTGATTGATTGATTGATTGATTTAGATTTTACTTATTTATTTGAGAGAGAGGGAGCACATGAGAGAGCACAAGCAGGGGGAGGGGCAGAAGGAGAGGGAGAAGCAGACTCCACTGAGTAGGGAGCCCGATGCAGGACAGAGGCACCCAGGTTCCCGTCATGGAGCATTATTTAAAAATCGCAAAATATTGGAAATGAATTAATTGTCTAACAAGAGTGGAACAAGAAGGAGTGTAAATTACAGCATATGCAGTACAGTTGTCCCCCACCTGTCTGTGGTTTCAACGTCAGGATTTCAGTTACCCACCGTCAGCCAGTCTGCAAACAGATGATCTGCCTTCTGACGCATCATCAGAAGGTCAAGAGCAGCCTGGCACTCCATCACAGTGCCTAAGCCATTTGCCTCACTTTACCTCATTGTGTAGGCATTTTGTCACCTCTCGTTATCACAAAAAGAGGGGTGAGTATGGTACAATAAGGTATTTTGAGAGAGACCATAGTCATAAAACCTTTACTGCAGTATGTTAGTGTAATTGTTCTATTTTATTATTGTTAACTTCTTACATTGCCTAGTTAATAAATTAAAGTATCATAGGTATATATTTATAGGGAAAAAAATAGTGTATATAGGGTTTGGTACTATCTGTGGTTTCAGGCATCCACTGGGGGTCTTGGAAAGTATCCTGCACAGGTAAGGTGGAAATACTGTATATAGGAGAACTAACAGCCATTAAAAATAATTAGATTGATAAATATATACTCTCAGTTTATATATATATATAGATACACTATATCTATAAGTATATATCTAACTATATATAATATATATAACTATATAACTATAAGATTTAAAATTATGACTATATGTATATATTTATTCTATATAATGAACACAATAAAGAAAAATAAAAATTATATATACATAAATATATGTGTACATATGTATGTGTATATATATCTACATATCTAAATTTACATACAGGTATCTTACAAAAAGTCACATGTAACCAAAAGGAAGTATTGTATTCAAATGTTGACAGGACTCATTCCTAAAATTTGGCAATCTGCCTATGTTATATTTATAAACATAAAATTTATTATTCATAACCATGAATTATTTACGATAAGGATACAGTAAAAGATTTGAAGTTTGCTACTATAAAGCATTTAAAGTTTTCTAACTCCATTTTACACTTAACCATATTTTTGAGATATTCTGTAATAGGAATAAATGAACTATGTAAACAGACAGTCACATAAAATACTTATAAAACATATATATGTTACAAAGTAAAAAAGAAAAAAGAAATTCATCATCTTCCTTTGATACATTCCATGCCCATAGAGTCAAGTCAGAAGTGCTTGGTTTCCCTTTGCTGGCCCCTAGGTGCTAGAAGTTACAGAAGGGCCTGAGGGCCATACCATTGCCAGGTTGGGAGGGGACAGCAGAGTTCTGGTGAAGTTAGCTGAATTAGGTGTGGCATGCCAGAGAGGTGTCTGATTTCTGTCCCGCGGCATCATCTTTCCATTAGTAGACACAAACTCGGAACCTCTGACATAGTCTCTTTTGCTTTGGGGCAGGCAAAGTGGAGCCTCCTCTGGATATCATGCTGTTCGCCTTGAACTGCACAGCTCTCAGCATCCAGTGGAGAATGCCCAGGCATCCCAGGAGCCCCATCATTGGCTATACTGTGAGTACTGGGGCCCAGCGATCTCAGTCATGGGTGTCGGCCCGGTAACTGTACGCCCTTTCCACCCTTGCTCCTCCTATAGAGGGCCTGCTTACACCGACCCTCCCCTTTAAATCACTGCCCTGGTTTCCTTACATGAAACCAGAGCAAACGTTTCCCTTTTAAGGGTATTTGTAAGTGCCTGAAACTGTTAGGATCTATGGAGTCCTTACTCTGTTCAGGGAGGGGGAAAATGTAAACTAAGTAGAAGATGTGGTTCCTGCTATCTAACTGCCCACGGTCAAGTTCGGAGGCTAAAGCAGAAACATGGGAATAAAGTAAAGACATGGACAGGCAAAGTGGGGGAGGGAACAGAGAGGGTGCATTCCTACCTATCAGAGGATAGGTTCACCAACGTGTTTTGTTTGAATAGGGTTTTTTTTAAAATTTTTATTTTTTATAAACATATTTTTATCCCCAGGGGTACATGTCTGTGTTGAATAGGGTTTTTAAAAATGAGTCAACTTTTAGGAGTTGGGAGATTTCAAATAAGTATTTGAGTTCTGAAAGCTCTGGGAATATCCACAGAGCAGGCCACATCAGGCCCACATTCCTACAGGGCACCGAGCCCACTGGAGCTGGGCTGCCCACTTTAGATGGGACAGAACCTCCCTCCCACTCCCCATAACACCCAGATCTGCAACTCCCTACTATCTCCCTTTCACCAAAAATAGGCCCTCCTTCTATTGTCTTCTTAAGGCAGAGAAATGTGCTTCTGAACTCCTGTTGTATAAAAAGTGGGACAATGGAAGATGACCCGAGAAAGTCATGGTTTGGGGAAGACTAGCAGGGTCTGGGTCCAGCGCCTCCCTCCCTCTTCACGGGCACACATCTCCCTCCCAGTGTCTGTAGGCTCATGGGTGTGCGAGCCCCCCACCGGGGAGCTGGTGTTTGTTGTAGAACCAGGGTCAGCAGGGTTAGCGAGGCGGCGCACCTCGGAGCCCCCCCAAGCCTCCCGGGGGCAGCGTCTGGAGCTCGAACCCCCCAGGCCCTTGATCTGCTAGAGGAGTGCTGGCCCTGCTCTCACCCCGATGCCTGCCTCTTTTCCAGGTCTTCCTCTCTGAGGTGGCCGCGGATAAATCCCTACAGGAGCGGTCGCATCGCGTGGTGCTCCAGGACCCCGTGGCCCCGGTGAGTAGTGGCAGCGAGGCCGCCCCCTCCGAGAGCACCAGTGATTGGCGTTGCCGCGATATGCAGAAGGATTTCTGATCGTGTGTGTGTCATATGTAATAATCATGTGTGCAGGGTCCTCCGGAATTACACACCTCCTCATGCACACGCCCTCATCACACGCCTCGGCCCGCGTGTCCAGCAAGGCAGGCGCGTGCAGAAAGGGTTCTGGGGAAGCACTTCCATCCTGGACCCAACCCGCCCCCCGTGCATCCGGCGAGAAAACAGCCACCTTACAGCTGTTTTTTCGTTCATGAAGTTCGATGCCGACTTTTAAAAAATCCCCATAAAGCTTTATAAATAAATATGACCCATCTGTATGCTCCCAAGTGCCTGGAGACACAATGCAGAAGAAAATGATGTAATTTGAAATGTATATTCAAACGGTCCAAGTTGTTTATTTTTCTTGTCAAGCTCCGGGGCCCGGTCCTTCCGCTCACCAGCGACTGCCTCTCCATCTATTTCTTTTCCTCTTTCTCAAGGTCTCCGCGGGTGAATTTTCCTGCCCTAGGCATGTTCTGTTTTCTCTCCTCCACTCTCCTCCCCCCGCCGCCCGGTTCTACTACAATTCTCCAGGAGGCTAGAGCCTTTTGAATTGCCCTGCAAGCATCCAGCCCGGGCTAGAGCCTTTTGAATTGCCCTGCAAGCATCCAGCCCCGGCGCAGCACGAATGCGGCCGAGGCAGTGGGGGTGTTGGCGACTGCGGAGTCTGCGCCCCCTCTAGGCGCGGAAGCCCCGCGTGGAAGCCGTTGCTCCCTGGGCACCTGTTACCTGCCAGGCGCTATTCCTCCTGCTTTCCATTCGCTTTTGCATTTGATCTTCACAACTGTCCTATGACTTCATTTTACTGACGAGGATGCCGAGACTCACTCTCAGGTGCAATCACGCTCACCGCATCATGTTAGTGAGGAACAGCGTCCACTGGAAACCCAGCACAGGCTGACTTCTGAGCCTTGCTCTGGCTTTTTTTTTTTTTTTTTTAATTTAAATTTAAATTTTTTACAAAAGCTCTTCAGAAAGAAGAGGTACATATTTGCAGCTTGTGTGTACTTTTGCAGGATACACTTTTAAAACTTTTTTTAAAAAAAGATTTTATTTATTTATTTATTTGTCAGAGAGAGAGAGAGAGAGCAAGAGCGAGCACATGTGCACAAGCAGACAGAGTGGCAAACAGGCAGCGAGAGAAGCAGGCTCCCCGCCGAGCAAGGAGCCCGATGCGGGACTCGATCCCAGGACCCTGGGATCATGACCCAAGCCGAAAGCAGTGGCTTAACCGACTGAGCCACCCAGGCGTCCCTAGGATACACTTTTAATCTCAGACTTTGGTGCCAGCTGCCCTCATTTGCCTCAGAAGCCCTCAGCCCCAACCTCTATGGTTTACTTTATCCTCAAAAGGGAGACCGACTTAGCCCACTGAGGAATCCTTGAGTTGAGGATGTGTCTCATCTCAGCACTGGAACTTTCAACAAGCACCTGGACCCTGCCAAGGAGCCAGCAGTATCCCCAGCCACTAGCCTGCAACAAGGTCCAGGCAGCGAGGGCACGGTGACGGTGACTGGTGTCTTAGAGTCTGGGCAGTACCTCTGGAATTGAGATCCTGCCCCGAACACTGGCATCTCTGGGGAGGACACGGCAGTGCAAATGTGAAGCACGGGGCCAAGGGAGAAATAGGCACCCTGGGCTTCCAGACATCCTTCCTGCACTTACAGGTTGGGTAACTTTGGCCAGAGTCCCCTCACCTGGCTAAGCCTTACCTTTCTCCCATGAAAGGGGTATAATAATTAAACTGTTGTGAGTTCCAAATAAAATGGTATATTTGTTTTTTAAGATTTTATTTATTTATTTGACAGAGATCACAAGTAGGCAGAGAGGCAGGCAGAGAGAGAGGAGGAAGCAGGCTCCCCGCTGAGCAGAGAGCCTGACATGGGGCTCGATCCCAGGACTCTGAGATCATGACCTGAGCTGAAGGCAGAGGCTTAACCCACTGAGCCACCCAGGTGCCCCTAAAATGGTATATTTAAAAGCCTTTGGTTTTAAAATGTAAAGAAGCCAGATAGATGTTAGTGATCATTCCTGATGATCCCTGCCTTTATGTTAAATACATTCTGTCTGTTAATTACATCCAGGCATTAGAGTATGCTAGCAAATTATGCATTGCCCATTTCAACACACTTTCACAGTTGCTGCTATACGCCCAGTATAGGATAACAGAGTCCCAATTCTCAGGCAGATTTCAGTCTTACTGGGAAAATCCCATTCTCGTCGATAAGCAGTTGGAAAGCAATGTAAGACCGATGTCATTAACATGCAGCTTAATAGACTGAAGTTTCGAAGAGGGAGAGATTAGTATATGAACAAGTGGTTCAACTAGGGGCTGAGCATTGAAGTAGGAGCAGTTTCTAGAAAGGCAGAGGAGAGGAAGGAGAACTGAAATCAAAAGGAATGGCGTGAACCAAGAGGACAGGCATGCATGTGTGTGTGTTCATGCCCGCATGCTCGTGCGTTCGGGTGGGGAGGTGGGGAGTGGTGCAGAATATCCAGAATGGAGAGAGGAAGTCATGCGAGGTCATAAAGGCAGTGAGTCAGGAAGAGGGGAAGTGTGTGGTATTAACAGCGAGTTCTGGATTCAGGACTTGCATTCAGTGTGCTGTATTACAACAAGCTAGCCCTACTGGACCTCAGTTCTCTCATAGACAGAACAGGGATCCAAATAGTATCTATATCATGGGAGCATATCTGGGGTTTCCAAACTGTGCCAGCTGCTCCGGGCTGTGCAGCAAACTCACGGGGGTGCTGCGGAATGTTGCAGCTTCTCAAGGGAAAAAGGGACATCTGTGTGAACTACCACTGCCAGGTTGTTTGGGTATAACTACAGATAAATGGAACACTTGGGCATTTCTTTGGTATCATAGGTGCTGTAAAAATATTCCTGAGACAGCAAAGGTGCTGTGAGCAGAGAAAGTTTGGGAACCCTCTGGCCTGTGTGATCACTAAACAGGGTCCCGGCCGTGGTGCCCTCAGTACCGCAGCTGGCATGGAACAGGCATGAGCGAGGGGGCAACAGAGCTCAGACGGAAGCTGTGTGTTCAGTGCCACTGCCTGTGTCTCTCTGTGGAAGGGGGGGGGCTGCTCTGCTGGTTTATTTCTGCTGGTTTATTTGCAACCTGGAAGTTTTCCTTTCCTTTCATGTTGTTTTGTTCTTGTTTCTCCTCTGCAGGGGCAGTCTGATCACCGGGTGATTTTTGTAAGTATGCTTCAGAAAAGTTAAGTTCTTGTCCCAACCCAGGATTCAGGGGGTCTCTTTTCATCAAAATGTTGATTTTCCCACATCTTGCTCCTACTGATTGAGGCCTAAGGGAGAGTGCTCAGTTCCAGTGTGAGCAGGGACAGCGGAGCATCCCAGGTGAATTTTTAATCATTTAGAAAGAAGGCGCTTTTAGTCTCCTCTGTGCTGCTTCATCTCACACAGCAGAGTGAGGTAGAGGGGAACATTTTTAAAGGTTGAAGTAATTTAAGCTCTGTTCCATAACTAGGTGAAAAAGACTGAAATGGAGAGAAGATATTTAAATGACTAGGCACCCCTGCAGGGTGGTTCCCCTCCCCCCACCCTCCGTTCTCCTTTCCTCACTTTCCCTAAGGATTCCAGACCTTCCCAATAAGCTGGGATCAGGTCACCTCAAACCAGTTGACTTGCTGGATTGACTGCCAAGCAGGTCGGGTTATATTCTTTGATGATTTGCCAAGTGGAGGCCTCTGACTGGGTTAGTGTTTGACACTTACTTTTTTCTTAGAACAACCTGCAGGTTGCAACCTGGAAAAAATAAGTAGTAAAACAAAGCAGGGCAATTTGGTGATTTTTTAGAGTTGGAAATAGAAGCGAGTGTTTAGACTGGTAGGCTCCACACTTTCTAATCACTCATATCATTGGTAAAAAATATTTGAACACGCACATGTATTTATAAATTATGCATATGCTACTCGAGTAGTATATTATGTACATTAGAATGTTCCACAGAACCTTAAAGGAAGAGATAAGAGAAATAGAAAGTTCTTTTCTTCGGGCATCTCAAAAGATTGTCTTGCTCACCCATGGGGATGCACCATCATCCTGATTTGGAGTCTACTGTCTGGTGACCCAGAACCGTGATTGCACTTGGGTCTTATCCAAGGTTAGAGAGAGAAAACGGAGGCGGGAATCATGAAACTAGTTATGGAGTCCCAGCTCTGTCATCACAGCAGAGGTCATCTTGGACAAAGTTACTGAACCCCTTTGAATCTCTCTTTGACTATAAAATGCCCTAGTAATGGTTCCCAGCTGGGGGTTCCTTTGTTCCCTCTGGAGCATATGGACGTAAGCATGGACATTTTCGTGGACAAGCCTCAGGGAGGCTGTTTTCCCTGCAGTACACAGGACAGACCCATACAAGGAAGATTTGTACAGCCCAAAGTCAATGCTTCCCTTCCTGTGAAACTCTGGAAGATATTTCTAGCTTTCTGGGACCACTCAGGGAACAGAATACCCCAACTCCTACCACCACTCTGGCCCACATAACCTTCCTCCGGACCGCTGGAAAAAAGATGTTTGGAAGATAGCACTTTTCTATTCTTTGGTGCCTTCCATGTAATGATGCTAGATATTCACAATCAAGGCCCAGCCTCGACTTGTAGAGTCAACTGTGAAGTTGAATCCAAGGTTATTAGCTACCAAATGGTCATTTTAGAGCAATCGTAGAATTTTGGTGTTGAAACTTTGGCCCAGAGAAGCAAAGTGGCATCTCTAAGATCACAAAGCTATTTGGCAGCAGAACCCGGGTCTTCTGGCTCCTGGTCCAGTGCTCTCCCACTTCGTGCTTTCCCTCAGCTCTGCTCACTGGATGCCCTTACAGTATAGTAGCTCCCTGTCTGGGCTAGCAAACAAAATGACCTCTAGCTTCATTTCTGGAAACAAATAACCTGGGTTTCCAGCAGTAGGAGAAAAATATGGCATGGAAGGGAGTAAAGATAGAATCTGAAATCGGGGTCAGAGATTTAAGTCCAGAGTCCTTCAGCATGGTTTTATCATTGCAAAGAGGTATTCAGTTAAGAATAGTCCCATCTTGACGCCTGGGTGGCTCAGTTGGTTAAGCGGCTGCCTTCGGCTCGGGTCATGATCCCAGCGATCCTGGGATCGAGTCCCACATCGGGCTCCTTGCTCAGCAGGGAGCCTGCTTCTCCCTCTGCCTCTGCCTGCCACTCTGTCTGCCTGTGCTTGCTCTCTCTCCCTCTCTGACAAATAAATAAATTAAAAAAAAAAAAAAAAAGAATAGTCCCATCTTTTTAGGGGCTCCTTGTACATAGCTCTCCAGATTGTTTTTGTACATTGGGTCACATAATGATTAGGATAAAAGTCAAATAGTCCAAAATGCCAAGATAATAGTGATTCTAACAAAACATGTTTTCATGTTTCCTTCAGGATATAACCTATTTGGTTATAACCAATTTTGGTGGCTTCTGTCTGTCAGAGACCTTGAATCTTGTTGCTCTGCCATCTTGTTGCTCTGCCAACCCTTCTAGCCCTCCTTCCCATGGCCCACATTGGCTCACTGGCACATCCATATTCTAACCAATAGATGAGGAAAAGAGGAAAGGGAATGCAGCCCTTCCTATTAAGGGATAACTCAGAAATTGCCCTCAGCATTTTAACTCAAATTCTGTTAGATAGACTTTAGCCACATGGCCATGGCTGGATGCAAGGGATGCTGGGAAATATAGTCTTTGAGTGGCGATGGCCCAACTAATATACAGGGGTTCTATGATAAGAAAGGAGAGAATGGATATGAGAAGACAATCAGTCATCCCTGTCACAGACTTTGAATGGGGGGAATGGGACTGGTACAGTAGATGTGGAGAAGGTAGTTGGACCTCTGAAAAACAAGGTGCTAACCTGAAAATTTGATATGCTGTGTTTGAGAGTTGGACAGTTGAAAGCATATTGGGTTATGATGTGTCTTATGAGGGAAACCAGACCCATTATTGTCATTACTTATGTTTTTGAGCTTTCTTCTTGGATTCAGTGAACTAACTAGCCTCGCTTTTCTCTTCTTTAGATATAAATTCTCTGATCCCAAGACAACCACTGGGGGTATTGGGAAGATGACAACCACTGGGGGTATTGGGAAGACAGAGGGGAGAGGTTTTGGGGTTTTGCATTTTAAAGGGAGTAGACAAACACAAAGTAGCATTATTTTGTAGCAAAGTATCCAGCTTTGCCTCATCATTCCCCCCAAAAAAGTGTGGGAAGGGGCCCATGGAGACTGCTGAATTTACTCTGGACTCTACTCCAAGAAAGTGGTTTCTCTCACTGCTTGTCACTACATTGTATAAAATAAAATCCAAGAGAGAGAAACATTTTGATTTGTTCTCAAACTTCCACCAGGCAACAAAACACTTAGTTTTTTAATGTCAAGAAGAGCATATACAGTATCTTATGTAGTTTGATGCAAGTGATTATAAAACACTTAAAGATGGAAATAGAAAGATTGGTGGAATTGTATGGTATTTTAATAAAGAATCCCTAAGGTTATCCCTAGTTACACTATAGTGAGAGATTCCATTTGGGAGGATTGATGTCAGAGGAAGAAATGATGGTTAAGTCACTGAGTCCAGCTCCTCTTTCCATGACCCCAGCTCCCCAGGGCCCTTGCCCCGCACCCCCTTATGCCACATACCTAGCTGGTCAAAACAGGAAAAGGCTGAGAATAGTTGGCTCTGAGAGAGTCACTTTCTACCTATCTACCTATCAGAATATACCTGGGCTAAAGGTAGCTAATCTTTCATATCTAATAAATGGCTTGTTTTTTAACCTACATAAGCAACATCAACATGTATGTTGATATGTAAGTTTATGTATTACATAAACTTACATAAATAAAATTCTTAATAAATACATAAACTTACATAAATAAAATAATTTAAATTAACAAATTAATAAATTCATAGACTTACATAATAAAATAAAATTCTTAAAATAATAATCTGATCTTCAGTGTTTATGATAAGTATTTATTACTGATTTAAATTTTAATATTTTTTGTACATGTATTTTTGAATTAGAACTTGGGCCTTGGAGTTAAACAAAGCAGGGTTCAAATCCCCATTTTGCCACTTAATAAATTTATGTTCTTGAGCAAATCATTAACTTTTCAGGGATTCTCTTTTCTCCTCTCTAAATGAAAGTAAGAGTGGTATCTACTTCACAGGACTAAAGAAAGAATTAAATCAGGCTACATGTTCCTGGAACAGAGAAAACACACAATACATGGTAATAGTAGCCATATTTGGTATTGGCTCAGAGCTAATATCTATAATAATCCATAACCACACTGCTCCTCCCATATGTCAATCCAGCGTAAGGACTTCCAGGGGGAAAAGATCCTAAAGCAAAAGTCTGTGAGGGCTTTGGTTTGAAAGTGTGCCCTTGTTCTCATGGGAAGAGCCTGGGCATGGCTGATGAGAGAGAAGTAAGAAGCTTTTTATCCACTGCTACCTCCAGTCTCTTAATATTTCACTTGACATGGAACCGGGGGACAGATAGTGGAACTCAGACGCACAGATGCAAGGAGTTAAGACTGGAAGGGGGCTTGGGGTGAGGTCCATATGTTCAGCCCCACCCCCTTGTGCAGCTGCATGGAAGATGGCACAGAGCAGAAAGGAGAGGAGGAGGGATGGGAGGCAGACACCCTCAGGGAGCCTGTAGAAATGGCCGAGATTAGAAGAAGTGCAGGAGGGGAGCAGGTCTGAAAGGCACATGGAGGTGGCTGGAGAGAGGTGGGTAAGAGAAAGGCAGCCTGTCTCTGGAGTTGCCAGCCCCAGGGCCTGGGACAGTGGTACTGACGCTGTTAATCAAGATGGAGGGGCCAGTCATAGAAGCTGGTTCTCGATGAGGTAATCTGCCTATATTGGGCACCTTGATTGGGTTTCTTTTTTTCACTCATTGACTTTCTTTCCTCCATTTATTCATTCATTCATCAAAAAAGCATTGCTTAAGCATTCGCTACCTGTCTCTACTAAGCTTTAGGTTGCCAGAGGAATAAAACTTGCTCCTGCCCTCAAGTGGGTGGGGAGAAGGTGACAAATAAACAGACACTTACAATCTGAGGTGAGTGGTGCTAAGATGGAGGTACACCAAGGACACCAGGGAAGCGTAGAGGAGGGACGCCTAACCAGACTGGAGGCTGGGGGTCAGAGAAGTGAGGTAATGTCTCAGCTGAACTGAGTCATGAAGGATGAGCAGGGGTGAGCCAGGCAAGAGTGGGGAGAAGGGCACTTCATGTAGAAGGAGCAGCAGGTTCAAAGGCCCAGAGGCAAGGAATTGAATGGCATAAATTTGAGCCCTGCCAAGTTCTTACGTATGACTGGAATGTAGAATACAAGGAAAGGAGTGACATGAGATGGTGCTGGAAGGATAAACAGGGGGACACAACTATGCCATTCTAAGGCTTATAATCTAAGGATTATAAAATGGGAAGTGACATGCTCAGATTTGAGGTGTGGGAAGATAACTCTAGCAGGTGAGGTCTACACTAGTGGTGTAGGCAGTGTAGGTGGACAGAGAATCGGAACCCACTGTCATAATTACGGGGACTTGGACTTAAGTGTCTATGAGGATGAAATGACCTAAACAGATTCAAGTGACGTGAGCAAGTCCCAGTGACAGTATTGGTAACTGGCTGAATGGTGGTTAGAGAGGAGGTGAACACAGAGAGGAGAGTGTCAAGAATTTGTTGTTTGGGTAATGAGAGAGCAAATGCAACATGGGAAGCAATTCCTTGTTTTGTTTTCAGTAGCGGGAGGAGAACAGATGAGGTGAAATTTGGTTATGTTGAACCTCAGCGGCTTGGTAGTTGTTGGGTAGAGATAGTCTAGAGGGGGTTGCAAACCCTTGTCTGGACATCAAGAGGGCAGCCAGAGCTGAGAGGCAGGTTTGGGAGGTGTCAAGCGAAGGTGGTTCTGGAAGCTGAGGAAGACGTAGATGAGCTTACCTAGGCAAGACGACAGAGTGAGGGCGAGATGGCAAGGGATGACTCCCTGGGAAAAACCAATACCTGTGGGGCAAGCAGAGAAAGAGGAGTGGGTGGAGGATATTGAGAAGGAGCAATGAAATAAGTAGAAGGAGACCAAGGAGGAGCATCGTCATGGCTTCCAAGGGAACCAAGAAATTTAAGAAGCAAGGCTAGGCAACAGTACTGAAAGGTACAAGAAGTCAAGTACAGAGAATCATCCCCATTGGATTTACTACGAAGTTGTGTGGTGACCTGTGTAGCAAGAATATCTCAGTAGTTTCACAGTGCAGAGAGGCCGGGGAGGGGTGAATAAGAAGTGCCCCTGTGGAGAGGAGGTGGGCGCAGATGTGCTGGAGAATACTTGACCGTTCTTGAGGCGGGAGAGACTTGAGCACAGTGAGTAATCCCAGAAGGACCCAGTAGGTAGGGAGCGGAGGGGATGGAGTCACAGGAGAAGGCGGGCAACAGACGGAATGGCAAGCACAGGAGGTGAGCCGAGCCCTGCATCCGGGGCTCATGTACCTGGCTGCCCATTTGTCTCAGCTGAGAGCTTTACACTGACCCCTGGGGGCCCTGCCTTCCACAGATTCTGATTTAAGTGGTCTGGAGTGGAGTCCAGGCATTGGTATTTTTTTGTAGCGATTCTTATGTGCACTCAGGGTTAAGGACTCCTGTAGTAAGTATTCGATAACTCTTTGTTGAATCCTTTTAAAAAGTTTTGTTGATCAGCAGGCATATTCTCCTTAGCAACAATGACTGATCATCTGCAGAGGTGGCTCTGAAGAAGTCCAAGACAGCGTCCCTGCTCTCAAGGGGCTTACAGCCCCAGAGGAGAAATAGGAGTACATGATCTGTAATATTTAAAAGTACTAATCAGTGGCACAGCCTTTGGTAGGGTAAGATCGGGCCTGGGTGATCAGATGTCATGGGGAAGAAGAGGGACCTCACATGGGACAGTAGTCGTGACAACCCATTTCTTGAGGACATCCCTCGTCCCAGCTGCTTTACACACATTATCCCAAATATTACAGCTATGCAAGACAGTTCTGTATTATCTCCATTTTACAGAGGAAGAAACTGAGGCTCAGGGGATTTAATTTCAAGGCCACAGCTAGCAATAAGTGGCAGAATCAGGATTCAAGCTGAAGACTAATTGATTCCAAAGCCCGTGTCCTTTCCACTGTAGTGTTCTGGGACCAATGGGACCCAGACTCCCACTTCCTAGTTAGCACTGTAGCCCCCGGGACATTTTGGCTTTCACCAAAGCCTGAAGTGGAGCAAGTCTTCTCCAGCTGGGGCCACTCTGGTCAGGGACACGGTGCAATTGAAGTTCATATACATCCTTCATCAATGTGGGGTTCCTGGACCCGCAGCAGCACTTGGAAAGTTCTTAGAAATGCAGATTCTTGGGCCCCTTCCCAAATGTACTGAATCAGCAGCCCCAGGGTAGGGGGAGGGCAGGCCCAGCAATTTAAGAAGCCCTCCTGGTGATTGTGATGCAGCTAAAAATTTGAGAAGCAAAGTTTGAGACCCTTCTTTACTGGTACAAATCAAGACCTTAGTTTGCTGTTGTGGCTAGTCTCTGAACATCTGTGATGTGCAAATGGAGAGAAAAAACTGGTGGATTCCAACCCTGGAAAAGACGATTCCCTGAATTCTAGCAGCTCAGTACTCTGATCAAGGAACTCAAATGTTAAAAGCAAGATCTGATAAGATGACTGAGTCTCTGTTCTAGAACCGTGTATGGATGCCAGTAAAGGGTAACTCTCTGGAAATATGTGATGGTGTTTTCCTCTTTGCAGTTTTAAAACTTGGCCAATCCTAGAGAAAGCAAAGCAATCTGTCGTATGCAGTTTCACAGGGCCCTCGAGGTAGAATCCTTCTGGAAATTGTCTGGTTCGCTTGAAAAGAACTTCTGGTCATTGATGCATTTCCTGTTTGGTCATTGACAGGAGGAAGTAATTGGAGATTTGAAACCAGGCACTGAATATCGAGTGAGCATGGCAGCTTACAGCCAGACTGGCAAAGGGCGTCTTAGCTCTCCTCAGCATGTTACCACTTTGCCCCAAGGTAAAATGTGTTCAATTTATTAAGTGTAGAAAAGCAATGGCTGCTATTCACCCATCCCTACATTCAGTGTATACCAATGAGGACCTACTATGTGCCAGGTTCTGTGCGAGTCTCTGGTGATGAACCAAAACAGGCACAGCCTTTGTCCTCTCAGAACTTAGTGGGTGGGTCAAGACATTACCTAGTTAAGGTGTAGTCATGGACGGTGGTAAATGCTATTTAGTGCTATAAGGACATGTAAAGGGAGATCCCATGCAGCGGTGAGGTGAGAATTCCCTGGGAAAATGACCAGTAAGGGGGAATCAGGAGGGGAGGAAGGAGAGTGGGAGAGGAGATTTTATAGGCAAAGGGAACCCAACAAAGGCTCATTAAGGTGGCACTTTGCTGGGCACTGGGGGACAAAGGTGGCTCCGTCATCACCGTTCACAAGCTCATTGTGGAGCGAAGAGCAGCTCCAGGCCATCTGAGCGGCCTCTGGAGCACTCAGGAGGGAGCCCTCCTCCACCCTAAGGCTGAGGGAAGATTTTAGAAAGATCCATATTTTTAGGACCAAAGTTTGAAAACTACAAAGGATTCCTCTGGCAGAGACGGCAAGAAAAAATATTTCCGGCATAAGCAATAGTATAAGTGAAGGCTAGGAGATGTGAAAGTCTGGATATGAAAATAGTAATAGCAGTTTCCTTGGGGGTGATAAGATTGTGGGTGACTCTTACATCTTTACACATGAGAGTGGGAGGGCATGTCCCGAACATCCTACCATTGGTATGCGTTCTGATGGTTGGGGCAACATATGCACACACACACGTGCGTGTGCACTTGCATATGCACACACACACGCACAAAATTGAACTTGAGTGACAGTAATGTTATGCATTTCATTTTCCTCGCGAGTGTCCATTCCAACATGCAAACAGAGATGGAAGTTACTAAGAGATGGGAGTGTAGTTGAGGATTTTAAAGGGTGTGCACTATTGTGTGTCCCAGAGCTGATGGTGTGGTCTTAATTTAATTAGATTTTGGCCAGGGCATTGAGGGAAGGAGGAAAGCCCTGCTCTCATTTCAAACTTTACATGGTATATTCAGTTGTGATTATTTTTCTGTTTGTTTGGCTTGGGTTTGGAGGCTGTTCTGAATAGAGATTTTTTTTTAAAATTTTTAGTTTTTTATTAACATATCATGTATTATTAGCCCCAGGGGTACAGGTCTGTGAACCGTCAGGTTTACACACTTCACAGTACTCACCATAGCACGTAATCTTCCCCGATGTCCATACTGAATAGAGATGTTTAAATTGTAGGAAGCACATGTGCTGCTTTTTTTTTTTTTTAAAGATTTTATTTATTTATTTGACAGACAGAAATCACAAGTAGGCAGAGAGGCAGGCAGAGAGAGAGGAGGAAGCAGGCTCCCTGCGGAGCAGAGAGCCCGAGATGCAGGGCTCGATCCCAGGACCCTGGGATCACGACACGAGCCGAAGGCAGAGGCCTTAACCCACTGAGCCACCCAGGCGCCCGCACATGTGCTTTTATATATTAAACATCTTCAGCAGCAAAGACCACAGTCAACTCTAAGTGTTTACTGTCCCACCTAGATTCCTGCCTGCCTCCGACAGCACCCCAGAAGCCACACGTCACTGTGGTCTCGGATTCTGAGGTGGCCCTATCTTGGAAACCTGGAAAGAGTGAAGGAAGCTCCCCGATTCAGTACTATTCTGTGGAATTCATCAGGTAAGTTTGTGTGTCACACTCAAAAACCATATGTATTGACCTCAGGTGTTCCAAACATGACAGAATACTGTGTGGAGACTTGTCTCCACTGCATGTGTATTTAAGAGAAGCCAAAGGCTTGAAGACCTATATTTATACTTTCTTCCCAGGCCAGCACCTGTCCCCACACCTCTTCAGACCTGGGTTATCTGGTAAACCCAGTGCTCACCCTAGTCTTCCTCATCTCCCCTGTACCATCAGGACTGTCCTAGGCTCTGAAAACTCCCTAGGCATCATTGCCAACACACCTGCCCACATTTCAAGCTTGAAACTTGCCTCCCTGGCTTTGGAACATTACACCTGAAGTTTAAATATTTGATGGTGATTTTTCTTGAGGAAGGGGGAAACAAATAAATATAAGTCATTGTTTCCTCCATATCCTTAATGCCGTGAGGCAGGTGTCTTGGTTTGGTTTCCGCTTTTTTCTCTCATCTACCTCTCCAGTTCTTGTTACTTAGCTTATCAGAGGGTAGAGGAGTAATGAGGAATTCTTCCAAAATCTTACAGATAGGAAAACATGGATTCTCAATGCTGCTATGTAATTGTAAGCAAAAACAAACAAACAAAAACAAAAACAAGGCACACATGCGCCTCCCCCTCCCATTCACACACATACATGCACACACCAAGCAAAAGGAGTTCCTAATCTAAGCCCCTTCCTCTCAGCTCTAGCTGAATTAGAGTGTGACCCAAAGCAGCTGGCAGATGCACACAGGTCTGGGGAATTAGTGTTCCCTCCATTAAAGGTGGTGGTGTTTGTCTAAGGCCTGCTGCTTCACGGATCCATAAAGAGACTAGTTCAGCACCTCATTCCTGAAGCTATCTGAAGCTGGGACCAAATGATTCTGCCAAGATTTTGATTAGCCCTGCTCTGTGGCTTGACTTCCTAGCCTTCTCATCCATGGTGGAAAATAGATCCTGTTTCTTCAGAGAAGTGCTGCTTTGAGTCCCTTTAATGCCTGAGGACAGAGCTCGTTTCAGGCAGGACTTGTTGACTAGCAGGTGGCAGAAGCCTGGAAGATGAGGCAGGAATGTAGTGACTCCTGGGACTCTCAAGTCCAGTGGCAAATCTAGGATCAGGGAGGATCTGATATGTGCCAAAGTAGCCGTTTGTCTCCATGCATCTCTGTGCTATGCTTTCCCCTTTATTGGCTGCATTTTCAAGTAGGCTTTTCTGGTGTGGTAGCAAGATGGCCACCAGACACCAAAGACTTGCCATCCTCTAGAGTAACTCCCCACTGGAGAAGAGTGGCCATTTCTCAGTGGACCCATCGGAGTCTCAGTGTCCACTCTAACTGGCCAGCCTTGGGTTCCTTCTTTCTGAGCCACCCACTGTGGCCAGGGAAGAGGCTACACTAATTGATCAGGCATTTGCTCATATTCTGAGCTCTGGAACTAGGGCCCGGTGCGTCATTTACACCAAAGTATTGGTGGATTGAGAGAGTTCAGAAGGGTTGGTTCCTCCAAGGAAAATTGTGGTGCTATTAATGAAAAAGGGGCAAAGTAGATGCTGAGAAAATGAGGGGGGAAAAGGATGCCCACTGGAAAGCTCCAGACCAGTGCTCATTATTGAGGATTATCTATCAGCCCTCCACTGAACAAATTTGGTAGGCAAAGCTGGAGTGTGCCTGGGATAGAAAAGATTCTAATGCTGTTTCTGGTAGTAGTTAAACATGAAACACTGAGAGTCCTAAAACTTCAGCTTGCTCATTCTTAAAACTCTGAGGGGAACTTAACCTTTCTAATGCACTTGTCTAGCACCAGCAAATCAAAATGTAATACTTTGAAATTTGGGGAAATGCAAAATTTTTCACAGTAGCCCAGCAGACCATCTATGTAGCCCCCAGCAAAGATGATGATTATCATTTATTTTTAATGTTGTGCTAACCATGTATTTTGAAAACTGGTTTTAAGTCTGACATATTGGCAAAAGGTAGAAATTGAAGTTTCTTAACCTGCCTGCCCTACTGAACGTGGACGATGAAAGGGATTCATTGAGTTTAGAATCAGAAGAATTGGAAGAAAGCTCTTTCGCCATCACTTGCCAGCCCGGAAGCCAGGCGTGAGTCACTTCCTTCACTGAAACCTCAGCGCCTCTCAGAGTTTGGGGTCCCCCCACAGGCTGGCCAGATACAGGGGCTTGAGAGCACGTCGGTTATTTAATTTGGAAGCAAGAATGAGAAGGTGGGGAGAGGGAGACAGGGAAAGAGGATGTATAACTGTGTCCCCAAAGTCACTTCTGCAGGCAACAGGGTCTTCCATGGGGGCTTGATTTCACTGAACTCTCCCTGAAGTATGCAGAATTCCTCTCAGATTTGCCTGTCCAAAGGACAGGTCCACACTGCAGCTGCTGCTGAAACCAGAAGTGGGGCAAAGGGAGGTGATGTGGGCCCCACAAGCATTGGCCTCCAGTCCTTATCTGCAGTGTACGGGTCATAACCTTTCAGCCTTACAGTGTGTGGTCGGGAGGATTGGCTGCAATCCCATAGGAGAAAGAGCTTTGTAAATGTTAAAACCTACGAGACTGTACAGTATATAGGGGTGTTATGTAACTACATTTAATAATTCTCCTTCTTCACCAAGAAAATGCACTTTAGTATTCAGAACAGTCTCTAATGTTTGAGGGCTTCGGTCCTAGATTTTTAAGTATCGACATTTAAAAATTATAGACCATTCTAACAAACTGCTAATTTTTTAAAAAGAAAATTATCTTGACAAATATAACTTTACAGTGTTCTGGAAAACTAACTTTGAATTTAGAGTTCTTGGACATCTTGGAGTTCCAAATGGAAGGAACATGGTGGGATGGGGAGAGCTGCCTGCCCCTGTATCCAGCCCCCATGCTAAGATTTCTGCCTCTATTATCTCTTCCGGAATTTGTGACTCTGGTGAAATGATTTTACCTCAGAACCTCCATGTCCTCATCTGGCATAGCAAACTGCTGTAACCCTCATTGCAGAGTTGTTGGCTGCGTACAGTCTTTACAAAGTGTTTCTACATCATAGACATTTAATGGCTGTTCGTTTTCTTCCTTCCACACCATGATTTCCCTTTTACAAAGAAAGAAATTGAGGCTCAATTGCTTAAATTGCTTTGCCAAGGTAAAAATGACTGGTTGGGGACAGAAACACAATCAGAAATCTCCTGACTTCCAGCCCAGTGCTCTTTTTGTGAAACCCTACATGTCTCTTTCATGTCTGTGATCCGCCTTCTGAGACGGTGGGCGCATAAGGCTCAGCCCTCCCAGAGCCCTGCTGGGAAGGAACTGTGAAGCCTGATCTTGGGCTGCTGTTTGCTGTTGTTCAGGAATGAAAGCTTTCACAACTTGTTGTGGTATTTAATGTTTGGCTGCAGAATAAATCCCCATATTCATTTGTAAACATCTCAGAGCCTATCCCATTCCAGTGAGTGCTCACGGATATCCTTAGAGAGAGCTCTGTGAGCTCTACATCAGACACTGCAATTAGTGTGAAAAGCTTTTGAGGGTCTTTAGTCATTATTCTATTTTCCCCAAAAAGATTTGCTTCATGTTAACATTCAGTTCCTTTTGCCCAGATACCTCCCATATGCACAAACACCTGGGACAGGCCTTTGTGTGAGCTAAAAGTTTCTTGTAGCCAAGAGACAGGCCTTTGGGAACCAAGGCTCAGAAACT
The DNA here is from genome assembly GCA_004024625.1 of Mellivora capensis. Classification (NCBI taxonomy): domain Eukaryota; kingdom Metazoa; phylum Chordata; class Mammalia; order Carnivora; family Mustelidae; genus Mellivora; species Mellivora capensis. Next base: position 23,490 of record PISX010003931.1, read on the forward strand.
GTAGAAATCAAGTTCCTGCCGGAAGTTGTCCTCAGATTTCAGTTCCCCTGTAAGTCCTTTCTCTGGAAGATGAGCTTCTCCTCCCTCTCTCTGCCTTGGTAGGCGCTTACACGTCGGTTGTTCTTCTTATGCAGTGAGGATGATGATTTCAAAGGCATTGTTAAGAAATTGTCAAAAAGCTTTTAAAGAGGCATTTAACTGGCTGATAAAAGATTAACCACGGCAATTATACTGGGTTCTGACTGCATATTTGCTGGTTTTGGTGATATTTCAAGTGGGCATTATGTATTTATGGTGCTCTCTTGAGTCATAGGCTTAAGACCAAGCAAATTTCTTATTTCTCATCCAACTTCTGCCTCCTTAAAATGGAGGACACCCATAGGGTGACCCCCTGAAGCAGTGATCTCAGTGACTTGGTCTCTGGCTCAGGGAGGATGAAGCTTTAGATGAACATAATCTTCTGATCTCCCCCAAAGTTGGCCTGAGGGTTATTTTTTTTTCACTTCCTCGCTAAGAGTAGATTTTTAAAATATTTAATCAGTGTAGAAAAGATTTGAAGAGGCAGATTCTAGTAAGCCTATATGCTGTAAGATATTTTGCAGTGTTTTTAAAATTTTTACCTGCTTTTTTACAACAAAAAAGTCCTGCATTTGAGGTGAAGAAGAATTTTTTTTTTCTAAAATGATACTGAAAATTTCTTTGGGGACAGCAATACTTACTGTTTATTAAAATAAAAATCAAGCATAAATATAGCTATCTATGATTTGAAATATTTTGGCTATAAATATCTGAGAAACTTTTCTCCTTCTGCCTAAGAATTTCCCCAGGGTAAGTGCCTTTCTCATAAGCAAAAAATATATACTATGGTGGCAATGAAAACGAAAGGCCTTGAAAAATATTCTTTATCTCTGATATTCCAATTGGGGTGCCATGCCCCATGTATGCTTTCTGTCAGGTGGGTTAAAGTTTTCATTTAACTTAAGTATAGTTTTTCTGTATGTGTGACATGATGGGTTAAAATTATTTGAGCTTTGCATTGACAGTTGCTGGAAAGGGTAGATAAAGCTTTCAGTGGCTGTTATTTTTTTTTAAGTTCTTATTCAAATTCCAACTCATTAACATGAGTGTACTGTTCATTTCAGGTGTACAATATAGTGATTCAGCCCTTCCATACATCACCTGGTGCGCATCACAAGTGCCCTCCTTTGTTCCTGCCACCCACTTGACCCAGCCCCCCCCCCAACCTCCCCTTTGGCAGCTATCAGTTTTCTATAGTTAAGAGTCTGTTTCTTGGTCTGCCCCCCTCTCTCTCTTTTCTCCCCCTTCGCTCATTTGTTTTGTTTCTTAAATTCCACATATGAGTGATAGTGGCTCTTTTTATAAAAAAGTCACCACTGGCTTATTTGGAGTCCATGTGAAAGTTCAAAATATTCTATGTATTAAGGACATTGGTCAAGAAGTGTTGATCTCAGTCTCAGCCCAAGACAGTTATACTAATACAGGAGAAAAAGCAGTGTGTTTCCTCTTTTCCCTTTCACACCTTTCTACTTAAGTAATTCCCTGGTCCGTTGCAGATGCCTTCCATAATAAGACTTGCAAAATTCATCTTCACACAGGGCTGCTTCTAAGCTGATCGCAGTGCCTACGGATTGGTTTTTTCTTGAGAATCTTAAGGTCATACACACTTGGATGGATTTTAAAAATTATTTCACAAATTGATATTTTTGTCAAAGTCATCTGTCTTTCCATCCCATCAAAAACTCTTCCTTAATCTGCAAGTAACAAATGAATCTAATTAGTTTGCTCACAGGAAGTTACCTTGTAAAGGCTGTTACTAAAATGAAGATGAAATCTGGGATTCAGAATAGACGCTGAATGGATTATGGATTTTCCTTGAGTAGTTTTAAGGGATGATGTGATTTGACTCATGGTCAAGGTCACAGACTCTGAAGGTTAAAGTTTCTCATTTAGAATTGAGACTTTAGAGAACAAACTCATGGTTACCAGAGGGGAGGTGGGTGGGTAGGGGGATGGGTGAAACAGGTGATGGGGATTAAGGCATGCACCTGTTGTGATGAGCACTGGTTCTTGTATGGACATGTTGAATCACTATATTGTACACCTGAAACTAATATAACACGGTATAGTAACCATATTGGAATTAAAAACTTAATAAAGAAAGAATTGAGACTTATTATCCAATTCTTGGTTTCATCTTTCAAGTTAGAATTTGTTCAGATGTGGGATCAGAAGACACAGCTTGGAGCTGGCCTCTAAACTTGGGCACAAATTGCTCAATTCTATTTCTTAGCTTCCTTATGTGTAAAATCAGGCTGGACCATCTGCCCTCTAAACCCCAGTGACTCTGACTGCTGTTCTCATGACAAAGGTGAGTACTGCATCAGCTCAGGAGCGAGATCCCTGGTCCAACCCTCCCCCTTGGCCACTTCCAAGCTGTGTCAGCTTAAGTGGGTTATTTAACTTCTCTTTGCCTCTGACAGAAGAATGGGGGTAACAGTTCATTTGCCTCATGGAGTTGTGAGATTAAATGCATTGATGCTCACGAAATGTATAGAACAGGTCCAGGCACACAAAAATGCTCTGTCGGTGTGAACCATTGTTATTATGGCTTTGGAGATAGGTGTCTTCTGCTTTTGTGTAGAGCCCTGTTCTTTCCTGGCTAGAAGTCTTTACATTTGCCATTCTCTGCCAGGATAGTTCTTCTGCCCCTTTACCTGACTAACTCTTATTCATCCTTCAGGAACCCTGCTGAAGTACCACCTCCTCCAGGAAGCCTTCCTTGAACCCCTGCCTGCCCCCTCCCTAGACAAGGTTAGGTACACCTGTAACATTTCCTTGTGACACTTGGCACACTTGTAGTTAATTACTTGCCCAAGGTCTGTCCTCCTCGGCAGGACATGAGGGCAACATCTTGACTTGCTCCCCTTTGTAGAACCTAGCACCTAACCTGGGGTGAACACACCATGCATTGCATAGGTGCTGGTGAACATTTGGACACAGAAGTCATGGGATTGCATTTAGAGAATACCCAAACTAGTTGCACAAGTTCCTCGGGCTCTCTGAACCCTACTTTCGGCCACTATAAAGCATGGATAATGACAGTGGCTACCGGGGGAGGCTTGGGAGGCTGAAAAGCTTTCTGTGCAGCACTTAGAGAGGTAGCTTATGGAAGATTTTTTTTTTAAATGTTGGTTCTTTTCTTTGCCCTAAGCCACGTGGAAATGGAAATGTATTGACACATGAACTGGAGGCAGCAGGATCAATGAATCCTTTACCACTAATCTCAGAGGCCACAACACACCTTACTAACTACAGTAGTGTAAGCCAGGCAAAACTCAACATGGATCTGACCGTACATCTCTCTCCTCTCCCCCCATCCCAAGTTATTAATTGCTTTTGTTTTCTTATCATTAAAGGAGTATCGGTATATGGCAACGCTTCAAATAATACAAACTATAAAACTAACTTGGAAATTCCCCTTGTTATATTACTTCATATTGAATTATAACTTGTGTTTTGGAGCTCTTCATAATATGTAAGTGAATTGCCAACTTTTTTCATAGCATTTTACTAGAATTTATAGCAATAATTGGGCAAACGGCTACAATATTTAACAATGATGTAGCCCTGTGTTGGTTTTCCTACCTCCAAAAGCACAGAGCTTAAAATATTTAAAGAATTGTTCTTATACAATTAATTAATTTGGGGAATAATGGGGGAAAAAAAATGAGAAATCTTCCTTTCAAGAAGTGTTTAGGAAGTTGCGCCATTTAAGTATAAGCCTTCCTTACCACCACCACCAGAATTAGAAATAAACAAGAATGGGATTGCTTGATGTCAGCTGAGATTTCATATTAACAAGTGGCACTTCACAAAAATCTCCTTTTTCTTATCTTTAGTTTCCAAATCCAAGATCTTAGAACCACCTTCCAGACTAATGCCTGATCCCAGCCATTCTGGAAGCCAGCAAGTTCCTCCACGTAGGCTCAAAGGGAAGGATGGTCCTGAATGTTTTTGCAGAGGTCCGACCTACAATTTTATATGATTAGATCCCTTAAGGATTCCATCCTTCCTACCATGAGTTACCCTGATGTAATCCCTGGTCAGATTGATGGGAGGTCACATAAACTGAATTCTTGTGCAACCGCATTGGGAACCATTTGTAAACTGTCAATGAAAGTGTGCTCTCCAGTTGTCCTGCTTGGGACACATTGCCAGCGGAGTTTATCATCACCCCATTCTATCCATCTGTTTGTCGTTTGGTTGGGTTGAACCAATTCATAAATAAAGAAAGAAGGCTGAAGCTGAAGGTCAAATAATGCATCAGTTTTTTTTAATCTGTGACTACTTAGTGGTTTTGTACTTTCCTCGGCAATTCATTTTAGTACGGAGCAAATCCTGCATAAAAACCAGTCTGCGAAATGGACAGAGAATCAGAGGGTCTTCCGTGTGTGAGGTTTTCTTTTCCCCTCTTGTGTTCACCCTGGATAATCTATGGGATCATGTCTCTTCTCTTCATCTGTAGTGTGTAGATTCCCAAGGGGCCCATGAAGAGAATTCAAGGGGTCCTTGGACTTTGGTTGGACAAAAATTACATTCTTAGTTTATCAACTGAAATTTAATGTTCCCTTCCAATATGAATGTGGTCAACAAAGCACAGTAGTATTAGCAGTTTCTGTGGCTCTGTCACTGATGGAATCACAAGTATGTTCTTATCCCGTTACAACTGTTATACATATCTCACGGTTCCAGTCATGCTTATCACCACTTTGAAATAATTGTACTTACTAAATGCATTGCTAGGTATTGTTACTTAATGTATTAATAAAGATGTGTGTCTTATTATCATAATCATAATTTTTATTGTTTAGATCCGTGTTTTCAATATAATTGGTATCTTTTTTGATCCTAAGTATTTTGTTTGATGCAGTTAAAAATATTATTCTGAGAAGGGTTTATAAGTCTTCCTCAGATGGTTGAAGTGACACAAAGGTGAAGACTGTTGTCTCTGATCAGGGGTTGGCAAACTTTTTCACAGGGTCAGATAGTAAGTATTTTGTGCTTGCCCAGGTCTATGGTCTCTGTCTCAACTACTCAATTCTGCCACTGTAGCAAGAAGGCAGTTATAGGCAATACCTAAACAAATGGTCATGATTGTGTCCCCAAAAAACTTTATTTACAAAAATGGGCAGCAGGCTGAAGCTTTCCACCCCCTGATTTAGGACATCATGTTATTCTTAAGGCCAAATTTTGAAGCTGTTTCAATTCATCTTACCCAACCATTATCGGATACCTGGTGTGTGCCTGTGTTCATCCAGATATGCACATATTGAATATCTTCTTTGTGCAAAGCATGTACAAGAGATTTAGGGGTCAAACAGCTCTGTCCCTGCTTGGAAAATCCAGTGGGGAAGGCAGAGGAGGGCTTAGTCCCAAGTGGTGAGTATTACAGGCAGGGGTGGGGACCAGGGGCCTAGAGGAATACCAGCTTGACACAGTTTTAAAGGAGTGTGGGAAGGCTTCTTACAGAAGCTAAGAAGGACACTTTGGTGATAAACAGGAAAAAGGGAGGGAAGACACAGCATGAAAAGAGTCAAGACACAAGAAGCTACTTGAGTAATAGCTTGGAGGCAAGAGGAAAATGCTCCTGGGGTTGCTTAGAAAGTCTGAAGCTCTGTGAGGCAAGAGATAAGGCTAGAGGAGTAAAGGCATAATACCTTGCCACAAGCAAGAAAGGGTCAGACTATGAGCAAGAAAGGCATAATAACAGAGCTCACATTTGTCCTAAAGGAAATAGGGAGTTATGGAGAGTGTTAAGCAGGAGAGAGACTGATAGTATTTGCATTTTTGAAAGATCGCACAGACTTTCCCAGGAACACAGAGATGAGCAACACAATCAGCATGCCTAATGAGCTCACAGCCTAGAAAAAAAGGATATATATAAAATCAGAAGGTGGCATAATCGGTGTAGTATTAGAATCAGATTTAAGGCATGGGAGAGTCCTGAGCAGAGTAGTTCTGTTTCTGAGATGATGCTTAGAAGGAATAACATGAAGGAAAATATTTAGGAAAGGAGCCTCCCAGTCATCTAAGGTTCTCCCGAAAACTTTAAACCGTGGGAGGATAGGTCGGATGCTGAGGGAAGGAGGCCACGCATATCTCCAGCGTACTATAATTAGGCTTTGGGTCCACTCCCTCTCAGACCAGTCCAGTGGCCTGTACTGTCAAGGCCATTCTGGATGTTCTGCTGAATTCCCTGGAGGACTGTTTTCTGTACCAACGAATTCCATTCTCAAAAGTATTTCCCTAGCACAATTTAACTGTTCTTAGCCCAGTTTCCTAGTTAGTGTCTGATGCTTGAGCTTCCTTCCTCAGCCCAGCTCCAACTTTCTAGGGTAAGAGTTCTCAAACTGGGACTAGTTACTGATTAGGAGGTAGTGAGACCAGGTGAGGGGGCCTGAGGGAGAGTTTTTCAAAAGTGAAATAGAACAGAAGAGAGAATATCAGAAATTATCACACATAGTGAAACTAGGGATTATTTTATGAGACATATGTTTCAGTTGTGTGTGTGTGCATATGCATGGTGCGTCCTGGGTCACAATGTCCCATGTATGTCTTACGTGGCTCATTCAAAGACTGAAAGACAGAGAGCATGATGTATCTAGAGTGTGTTTGGAGTGAAACTGTCTTCATTTGCCACTTTGTACGACACAATAAGCCATAGATTTCTCTCCATGGCTGACAAAATGTGCTTTCTTTATTCTTAGAATTTTAGAGTTGAAAGCTCCAACTTAAGTATTCTAGGAAAAAAGAAAACAACTTTGATTCCAGTGTTTTTCAGACTACGGGTTCACGACACTTCAGTGGGTGGTGAGATCGACTTAGTGGGTTCTTACCAGCTGGGGAAAAAAAAAGAGAGAAAGAAAAGAGCAAAGTGAATAGAGTAAGGATAAATATTTTTCCTTGAAATTTTTTTTAGTTTTGTACTCATATGTAAGTCCTATGCATACATACCTCTATTATGGGTATACTGGGTTACTATGCGTAAACTTACTTGTTACCGTGAATCTGTTAGAGTTAGTGAGCCAAGTCCAACCTGCTATCCTGTTCAGAAAGCCTCTGTTCCATCCCTGATGGTCATCCAGCTTCACTTCAGTATAGCCATTGATGCAGAGCTGGACCGTTTTAAGGCAGCTGGCTTCATTGTCAACCATTCCTAAGTGCCATCAAGGAAGGGTTTCCCTTAATGTTGAGGGACGATTGCTGCCATTGGCTTCCCTGTAAGGAACCACTGGACTTCCTCGTCCACTATGGACATCACGGAGGTGTCTTTGCCATCTCCATTTGGCACACATGTAAAGACATGGTCCTATGCTCCCTGTCTGGAGCCAAGCAATACAGCCCTTTGAACTCTGTGTCAAGTGGAGAGGAGTCCAGATCACCTCCTGGCAAGTGATCAGCCTAGAAAACTACATCTCCCCAGGGCATGGCCATGGGACCATTCAGCAGCACCTTGCCCAGAGAATTCATATTGAGTGTGTGACCAATTTTTAAAGTCCAGTTTTATGCCCCCTGCCTTCCCCATAGATTTTTGCCATATCTGGTTTTCTCTGTCTTTATATCTGTCCCATTGGCTTAAAAAAAACAAAACAAAACAAAAAACCAAAAGTAATATAATATTTTACATTTACCATTTGAACTGGCTTTTCCCTGGTGTTTCTGTATATGGAGATCATTTTGAATTTTTATTCTGTCATGCATCTTATTTGTAAGGCCACTTCCCAGGCAACTATTTGCATTTCCTAAAGTTTTTCTGGTTATTTTAGATTTTCTTCTTACTTTTGTTGAGGTATGATTGACTAATAGAAATTATACAGATTTAGGTTGTACAATGTGGTTTCTTAAAGTTGTATAATATGATTTAATATATGTATGCATTTGTGTAATGATAGCCACAATCAAGTTAATTATGTCTATTATTTCACATAGTTACCCTTGTGTGTGTGTGCATGCATGTGTTGGGAACGTAAGAAAGTCGTAAGAACGACTTTCCTGGCAAATTTCAAGAATATGATACAGTATTATTAACTATAATCACCACAATGTACATTAGATCCCCAGAACTATTCATCTTAAAGCTGACAGTTTATACTCTTTGACCAACCTCTTATACGTCCTACATTCTCCAGTCCTTGGCCACCAACATTCAACTCTCTGGTTCTTTGAGTTCAACTTTTCTAGAGTCCATACATGAATGTGAAATCATACAGTATTTGTCTTTGTCTGCCTGTTTTCGCTTAACATAATGTTCTCATTTTATCTGTGCTCCTGCAAATGGCAGAATTTTCTTCTTTCTCATGTCTGAATAATATTTCATTATATATAATTAAATATACACACACGACATCAAAGGCAATTATGTTCAGCTTTTTCAAGTCTTTCAAAAACATTTAACATAGCTGTCACTTCTTTTTTACTCATATTCATGAGTTTATATAATTAAATAACGTCATTAAATAACAAACATAAAAGTCATAAAGAAATTTAGGAATGAACACAACTGACTCTTGACAAGCCACTAGCTGAATTAGAGGGAACAAGTGAAGATCATTGGTTAATTTGACAAGTTGGTTAAGTAGAGGTTGATAAGGAAAGCTTTGACTATATGTGATATGTACAGGAGTGTCATATAGTCACTTACCTACTTATAGCTAGTGTTTTTATAAGTTATACCCATCTTTTAGATAGATTCATTGATCATTCATTTCCGGGACCCGTATTGTCTTTGGATAGTCCACACTATATTTTCCATGTAGCTAGTGCTTCCTGTGGTCAGATCATAGAGCGAGCTCATGTTGTTCTTGTCTCTCCTCCACGCACAGGTATTCTATTCCTTTTCAGTGATCAAAACCCAAATACATCTGAAATCTAACTCAAGTTCTTCCTGGTCTCCTTGACCTTCCCCAGCATTCCAGTTCACACTGAGTCATTCAAATACAGTTGACCCTTGAACAACATGGGTTTGAGCTGCGTAGGTCCACTTCTGTTCTTTTTATGATAAATACAGTACTGTAGATGTATTTTCCTTATAATTTTCTTAATAACATTATCTTTTCTCTAACTTCCTTTATTATAAAAATAGAGAGTATAGTACTATGGAACATGCACGATATATGTTAATTGACTTGATGCTGTTGATGAGGTCAGTAGTAGGCTGTTAAGCTTTGGGGGAGTCAAGAGTTACCCATGGCTTTTTGGCTGCACAAGGATATCATCTGTCTCCTCCATGTTGTTCAAGGGTCAGTTGTATAACACTTGAAATATGCTATTTTGCACTGGCTTCTTACTGATCCTTAGATATAATATTTCCCAATTACGTTATAAACTCCCTAAGAATGGAACTGTCTTTATAGTTCCTTGGAGACTTCTAGAATATAGCTTCTGTTGTGGATGCCCTGATGATAATGCATCATATCCCAGTTGAGTAGCCCAAGGCAGCCACCTGCTGGGTTTGATGGTACCAAGAAAAATGAATGTCCACATAAGATTGAAATTGGCAATAGGCAAGGTATTCAAAATGCCACAAGAAAGGAAATAAGAAAAATATACCACCCAGTGGTTCTATGACTTCAGATAAATTACCTTTTTTCAGTGTTCACATGGGTAGAATGAGAGGCTAGACTCTAGATCAGTGACTCTTAAAGCTTTTGGGGTCATGATTATCTTTGAGAAACTGATAAGAAGCTAAGGATACTTTACATAGGAACGGAAATGATGCTCACACGTAAAATCTTACATGTAATTTCTGAGAGCCCTCAGACATCTGGACCAGCTGATATGTAAGATATCTGATAACCAGGATGGATGCTAACATCACCGGTGGTTCTGCTTCTTCCCACTATAATGAACCGTTGAGTCTCAATGACTTGAGTCAAGTAATGGAGTTTTGCTGACTGCAGTGTATCTGCCCCATCAGACCCTCCTTCCGCTGCTGAAACACCTTCCAAAGGCATTTGATCTTCTGGGATGTGGGACGCCCAACCCAACCATATCCTATATGTGGAAAAGTGTTTAAAGTGCCTACCAGGCTGGTGACTGCCCATTTTTGCCTGGGATGGCAGCACATTCCTGGTTTACTCTCCCTGCCACATACCTTTATGCTGATGGGGAAATTGGCAGGCTGGTGTGGCTATGAGGATATGACTGGCAACTTTGTGGTCAGAACAGAATGATTTTCTTCAGTGGAGAAAGATAAAGCTGTTGTTTGAGGGTGATCTGACACAATCCTTTTGCCTAGTTATCTCTCTCTCAACTTCACCTTTGCACTTTTGTACCTGAAGAGACTCTAAAAACATTTAAATGCGATACTGTGACAAAATCAGAGGCAAAATGTTAAAGGTTTTGGACTGGTATTCAATCCGCATGAGTTTTGTTCTCTCACTTGACATCATGAATTCAATGTTAATGATTTCAATCTCTTCTTCTCTGAAAAGATAGCTTTCCTGCATTAAATGAGCAAATACAGTATTTCTGCCTGTCATTTCTACCTGAAGATCGTAGCAAATATTTGCAGGTCGTCCTGGGTAAGCAGTAGCACATTCTGAGAGCAGGTACATGTCATTTCCTCCATAAATGCCACCGGCAAGCTTAGCAAAGAACAGGAGTGTTTTAGCCAAAGATCACATCTTTTCTGTTAACTTTTAGGTATCCCTGGTGGCTTTCCTCTGTGATGTGATTTTGTTCTAATTTGAGTTTGTAAATGTGCTGCCATCCACGCACTGAGATTTTCTCTTTGATGACAGAGTTAGTTTATACAAGAAGTCCATCTTTAGGGAAAGGATATCAAGAAAGAGAAATGAGCCCTGCTTCCTCCAGTGAGCACGCCCCATGACTGCTGCTTCTCCAAACAGATGAATTCTTATGGGACGTGGGCCCCACAGACTCCTTGTTTGCGTGGTGAGCTTGAGGAAACATCTTTGATGGGGCTTAAGGACTCCATTTGGCTTTTAATTCCTGCTAGTGAGAAATGAGGCAAGCACATATTCGAGAGATCCATGGATAATCCAGGCATCTCCTTTCAGCAAAATAAGTCTCTACTTCCTTGCCTGATAAGTTGTTCATGAAGAATAAACATCAGTCTTTTTTGCTTTCTGCCTTCCCCTAAATATATGTGAGCAGAGGCATTTAACGGTCGAACAACTAAGAAGTGGTTAGGAAGCAAGCTAAAGGATGGAGAATAGCCTGCCCAACCATGATTGCCCCAAGTTTTCTTTTCCTTTTTTTTTTTTAATTAACATATAATGTATTATTTGTTTCAGGGGTACAGGTCTGTGATTCATCAGTCTTACACAATTCACAGGGCTCCCCATAGCACATACCATCCCCAATGTCCATCACTCCGCCACCCTATCCCTCCCACTCCCCTCCCCTCTAGCAACCCTCATTTTGCTTCCTGAGACTAAGAGTCTCTTATGGTTTATCTTCCTCTCTGGTTTTGTCTTGTTTCATTTTTCCCTCCTTTCCACTATAATCCTCTGTCTTGTTTCTCAAATTCCTCATATCAGTGAGATCATATGATAATTGTCTTTCTCTGACTGACTTACTTCACTTAGCATAATGCCCTCTAGTTCCATCCACATTGTTGCAAATGGCAAGATTTCATTTTTGATGGTCGTGTAATATTCCATCATATATAGCATATATTGTATCATATACGTTATATGATATATATCATATGTCATATGATTGATATATGATATATATTATGATATATATCATATACATTCCATCATATATATATACATATATATATATGATATGTGCGTATGTGTGTGTGTGTGTGTGTGTGTGTATGTATCTTACATCTTTTTTATCCATTCATCTGTTGATGGACATCTAGGCTCCTTCCACAGCTTGGCTATTGTGGACATTGTTGCTGTAAACATAGGGGTGCACATGCCCTTTTGGATCACTACATTTGTATCTTTGGGGTAAATAGTAGTGCAATTGCTGGGTCATAGGATAGCTCTATTTTTAACTTTTTGAGGAACCTTCATGCTGTTTTCTAGAGTGGCTGCACCAGCCCTAAGTTTTCATCCAGTATCAAGGATCTTCTTAATCCAGCTTTTCCCTATCTGCCCATGTTGGCCTAACCATTTATCAGCTGTGTGAACTTGGGGAGGTTACTTACTCATTTAATGCCTCAGTTTCCTCTGTAAAAATAAGAAAAGAGAGGTGTTTAATATTTGTATCTTCTACATAGATACTATGAACAAGATTGGTTCTTTACAAGCACTTGACAAATGTAGCTATTCTTAGCTGTGATCACAAAACACCGCTCGATTAGACCCTTGAGACCATCTCACAGCCATGTACCATCATTCCCAAGTTGTTTTTTTTTTTAAATTATTTATTTAAATAATTTTTGGCTTTTAATTCCTGCTAGTGAGAGAGAGAGCACAAGCAGAGGGAGAGGGAGAAACAGGCTTCTTCCTGATCAGGGAGCCCGATGTGGGGCTCGGTCCCAGTACCCTGGGTCCATGACCTGAGCCTAAGGCAGAAGCTTAACTGACTGAGCCACTCAGGCATCCCCCAAGTTTCGTTCTGGAGTTCTTATTACCTGGAATGCTCTTCTCCCTGCTGGGATATTGCCCTATAGAGCAGTGCTATCCAGTAGAAATTTAATACAAACCCTATGTGAAATTGGAAGTTTTCTAATAGTGGCATTAAAGAGACAATAAGAAAAAGGTGTGTTTAATTTTAATTTAATTTTAATAACATCTATTTTAACCCTCTGAATCTAAAGTATTATCCTCACAACGTGTGGTCAGTAAGATATTTTATATTCTTTTTCTTCCTTTGAAATCCAACGTATGCATTACACTCGTGGCCCATCTCACTTGGTTCAGATGAACTGTATTTCAAGGGCTGACTCACCCTGGGGCTAGGGGCACCGTACTGGTGCACACGGGTATAGAATAATAAGCAGGTGACTTGGGTCGTCTACTGGCTCGGTGATATGGGTAAGTCCCCTAAATAATGGCCAAAATGTGCCAAGTGTTTACCACATGATGCCAGGCACTCTGCCGAGGATATAGGTTCATTTAATCTTCTTGACAGTCTTCTTGGATAAGTACTTTCATTACTTAGAAAAGTTCAATGGCAGCTGGTAAGTAGGAGAGGCAGGATTTGAGAGGCTTTCTCCAACCACAGAGTTTGTACCCCATGCTCTCTGCTGATTGCCTGCCAGGTGGGAGCCGTAGGCGAGTGTCTGCATTCTCCGTAGGGTTTTTAGAAGAATGTATGAAAATTCAGCGAGTTGGCACAGTTGTACAATTTCATTAAGCGCAAGAATGGCCGTGATCAGTCTTCTTGGGTTTTCCCATGGCAGCTCATGCAATTAGTCACTCTATAAAACTTGCATTTGTTTACTTTGTGCACAGATTGTGAATAGATGGAATCTGTGCCCTCCTGACCCCTGGGAATGGGGACGGTTAGGGGAAGGCTTGTTTATGAAACATCTGGAAGGCAAAAGTCCTTGAGAATGAACTCCTGTGTGTGGATCTTTTCACCATAGTCAAGCCCATGCCAAGGAAAAAGATGATCTTGAAACCGTGCTTTAAACTGACCCTAAAAATGATCTACTTGCTTTTATTGGCAGGGACCTAATAATTAGGACCTATGATTTAAAATCAAGATGACTTTTAGATAGGAAGAGTTAACTTGTTTTTATAAGCATTGCTGCTAAAGTCCGAATGTGGTCAGTTTACACGGCCAGCAAGCTGCCCTTCCCTTTTGCTCCTCCTGAATTACTGCTTCTTGTTTTGTTTTTATAATCAATAAAGGCCAGATTTGGATACGAGTTGGACCTTAATCCAGGAGCAGGTCCAGATGGACTCCATGGTTATCAAGGGCCTGGATCCTGATACCAGCTATCAGTTCGCCTTGAGGGCTGTGAATGCCCACGGCCGCGGCCCCCGCAGCCAGCCCAGCGACATCATCAGGACCCTCTGTGAGTACCTTGGCCCTTCGGAAGGACAGACATAGCTGCTTTGCTGAGGTTGCCTGGTGAGGACCCGCCTGCCTGGGGTCTCTTAGTGCCTTGCAGAGGGACAGCCCGCCCTGACGTTATCCTCAGCTTTTCCTGCTGTGCTTTTCCCAGCACTTTGGAAGTTCGAGGCTCTCCACAGGGACACGGGCTGTTTCTATGTACAGGAGGTCAGCAGAAGGTTTATTTCTGCTTTGTCCTTGGGGAGTCCAAGGTCAGTGTTCTTTCACAATTGCAGAACAAACCACATACCAAGATGATGTGCAGCCTCCCCCCACCTCCCGGCCTTTGCATCTTTTGAGAAAATGGGTTCATCTGGAGAAAAAAAAAATAATGCTCTCAGACTCCTCGGGGCTAGCATTCATCTCCATAACCAAGGACACTCAAGTTAAATCAGTCCCGTGGAATGATAGGGAGAATCGAAGTCATTGGTGCGCTGGCGTGTAGCTGGGGGTCATCCTGTGGCAAAGGTTCCTGTTTGTCATAATGCCTCCCTTGGGGGGACTTGAGGAAGCTTGGGCCACTGGCTGTCATATCACCCAGGGATTTTGTGAAAATTCAGATTCTCGTTATGGTCTGAGGTTGAAGAAGTTCCTGCAGGATTCAGGTAAGAACCACATGTCAACTACTTAGACCACCTGGCCCACCCTGGCTTAGAAATCTTTGTGTTTTGGAAATGGGGCACAGTGACATTGACGGAAACTTAGAGCACTGTGGTAGGGAGGTCTCAGAACTGGAATGTTGGCACTGTTTTGTTTGAAAACTCTGTAATCTTTTAGTTTTAACAACAAATTCCTCCCAGGTCCTGTGTCTAAAGAGCCCTACTGGGGTAGGGTCCAGGTCCTCTTTACCTAGAGAGGAACTCTCAGAAAAGAAGCCGACCTTCATTTGGTTTTCTTTCCCTTCCCCTATGTTCATTTGTTTTGTTTCTTAAATTCCACATATGAGTGAAATTATGCTGCTTGTCTTTTTCTGCCTGACTTAATTCACTTAGCATAATTTTCTCTAGTTGTTGCAAATGGCATATTCATTCTCTTTTATGGCTATGTAATATTCTATTCTATTCTATATATTATATATGCTACATCTTTTTTTTTTTTAAAATATTTTATTTATTTATTTGAGAGGTAGAGAGCGACAATGAAAGAGAGCATGAGAGGAGAGAGGTCAGTGGGAGAAGCAGACTTCCTGCTGAGCAGGGAGCCCGATGTGGGACTCGATTCCAGGACTCCAGGATCATGACCTGAGCCGAAGGCAGTCGCTTAACCAACTGAGCCACCCAGGCGTCCCTATGCTACATCTTTTTATCCACTCATCTGTCTATGGACATCTGGGCTCTTTCCGTATTTTGGCTATTGTGGACATTGCTGCATAAACATTGGGGTACAGGTGCCTCTTCAAATCAGTATGTTTGTATCTTTTGAATAATATTTAGTAGTGCAATTGCTGGGTCTATATATAGGGCAGCTCTATTTTTTAAATTTTTGAGGAGCCTCCGTACTGTTTTCCAGAGTGACTGAACCAGTTTACAATCCTGCCAACAGTGTAAGAGGGTTCTCTTCTCTGCCTCCTTGCCAGCATTTGTTGTTTCATGAGGTGAAATCAGAGAGGGAGATGAACCATAAGAGACTTCATCATAAGAAACAAACTGAGGGTTGCTGGAGGGAAGGAGGGGGGTGGTAAAGGGGTAACTGGGTGATGGGCATTAAGGAGGGCACGTGATGGAATGAGCACTGAGCATTATATGCAACTGATGAATCACTAAATTCTACCCCTGAAAATAGTAATACACTGTATGTTAATTAAATTGATTTTAAATTAAACAAAAAGAAAAGAAGCCTACCTAACACTGCCAGTTGCTTTCTACTGGCCAGCGCAGAGCCCTGTTTATACTGGTTAGTCAGTCTGAATAAGCTCCTCCCTATCCTCCACGGCATCTGCATGCCTCACGGCCAAGGCCATGGCTGTTTCCAGGGATGTGGATTCACCATGTTTTCCCCAAGTCCTAGGAATTTGGGCTTTTCTGAAAACAAAACAAAACAAAACAAAAACCAAAAAACCTGTACCCTAACCTTGAATTTCAGGGCTTCTTCCTTCAAATTGAATTCTTGGGGGTCATGGGGCTATGGTGAGGCCACCCCACACATGTATGTACACACGCATGCACACACACACACACACACACACACTCATACACTCATACATACACAGTAACTATCATTACCCAGCAATTGTTTCATGCTCCTTCTTCTTTAGGATTTAGAAGCTAAAACTTCCCCAGTCATATGTCAAGGGATAGAGGTCCTTCTTTCTAGAAAAAATGTTAACGATTCTATTTCAAATCCAGGAAGGATCTCCTTTCACTCTTGCGGGATGAGATCCTTGCTATCATCTTTGGTTCAGCTTTGGAGTGTACGGCCAAAATGGGGGCACCCGTGGCTGGAGCGGGCCCCGGGATCTGCCTGTGTTCCAACATGTGCAGTCTCTTTCTGCATCAAGGGCAAGCAGGTGCTCTGTGTTCTCTGTGCGATGTACTCCCCACCCACCGCTTCCCCAGTGTCCAGTTCCTCGCTCCTGTCTTGTGAGCTGCCCCACGCTCTTTTCCTCTGTGCTTTCCTATATCTCCTTCTCCACATAGACAAGGAGATAGAAGGATGAGATGTGACCGCTTGTGCTGGCCCCGGGTGTGGGTGTGGAGGCTGCATGCAGTCCCAGCAGGGGACAGATGTTGGGATGCCTCTTAAGTTTTTTTTTTTTTTAAGTGGGGGGACCCCTGGGTGGCTCAGTGTGCTAAGCCTCTGCCTTCGGCTCAGGTCATGATCTCAGGGTCCTGGGATCGAGCCCCGCATTGGGCTCTCTGCTCAGCAGGGAGCCTGCTTCCCCCCCCTCTCTCTGCCTGCCTCTCTGCCTACTTGTGATCTCTCTCTCTGTCAAATAAGTAAATAAAATATTTCTTTAAAAAAAGGAAACACTGGTCTGGGTTTACAGTTTCTGATGCTTATTTTCCCCGGGTGCGTGGCAGCTTTGTGAATGAAGTGGGATAAGGCATGTGAAATTGCTTCACAGATACATAACGTTACGTTCCGATTGGTCTCCTGTGTAAACTAAGACAAAGTAATTATGGGTCGGTATGGGGGCTGATTCAGTGAGAACTCTCAACTATGAAATATTCTGAAATGAATAAAATTTAACTGTGTTTTACATATATACAGCTACTCAAATCAGGAAAACAGAAATAGAATTGATTAGAGGGTTGGTTTCAGGAAGGCGTGAGATACCATAAGTGGTATTTCAGTTGGGAGTTTTTTTCTTTGTGATTGCTTCAAATATTTTAGAAAACCCTGTATTCTGCCACATTCACACTTCTTATTTTGCTATTAGTTTAGATGATTAGTTTCCCAAACCCATATATAAAATAACCTAATTACCAATTAGTACTTATCTGAATGAAAATAAATTCTCAATTTCAGAGCTACCATTGCAAAAACCTCCCATGAGCCAGGCACTACGCTGAGCACATTACTTAGGAAATTCCATGCTAATTCTTTTGGTTTTTTAAATTTATTTACTTATTTGAGAGAGCGAAAGAGAATGTGCAGAGAGGATAGGTGGGGGCGGGGGTGGGGGTGGTGGGGGGAGGTTTGAGTGACGAGCCTGATGCAGGGCTTGATCTCACAACTCCAAGATCGTGACCTGAGCCAAACCAAGTCAGCACTTCACCGACTGAGCCACCCAGCTGCCCCTCGATGATGATTCTCCAGAAGCGCTGCGCTGGAGGAATAGTATCCCTTTTTATTTATTTTTTATTCTTTTTCACTATTTTTTTAAATTAACATATAATGTATTCTTTGTTTCAGGGGCACAGGTCTGTGATTCAGCGGTCTTATACAGTTCACAGCACTCACTATAGCACAGTACCCCTTCTTAGAAATTTTTAAAAATCGAGTCTTTGAAAGGTTCCATATTTTGCCAAGAAGAGTCATAGTAAAGGCAGGATTTGAACTCAAGCTGAGCTGACTGCAAAGCCACTTCCCTGAGCCGGATTCAGATCAAAGGAGGTTCTTGCTTTTCTACTGCAAAGTAGCATGAGTGCAGGAGGGTCAGCAATTTAAAAAGTACAAGAAATAGTTCTTGTGGCATCCATGGACTAAGGACGTTTGCCAGCCCAGAACAAACCTATAGAATTTTTTTTTTAACTTGTGAGGTATACGGTAGATACAAAAATGGGAATAAAACATACATGCAGGCCTGAAATCCACTGGGAATCATCAGCATTGACAGCCGGCAGCCCTTCTCATCAGTTAGACCCCAAGCCAGTAGTGAAATACTTTGAAGGCCACCCTGAAGGGATTTGTGGGACCCGTATTTGTGCCTGTTGGGGATTCCCCAGTCCTCATGGCCCCTCCTCCTCCTTGCCTCAGGGTCTATCTCACAGGGATGTTTTCTTGGTGTATGTAGTACCTTCTTTGCTTCCTCAATGGTGAACTTCAGGACAGAATGATCACGCTGACCACCAAGTAGGAGAGTGCCCACCAGGAATCCTTGAGACCCCATCCTGGACACCACATGGGCTGGCTCCTCTGTGGCTTCCTTTAGGCCTGCACCCTCCTCCTTTCCTACGGAGACATACCATCTCAGCTCTATTGACAGGGTTTTGACTTCCCCTGACCTGTTAATGTCAGACCCTATTAGCCCCGTCACTGCTCAGCAGGGCCCTTGGTGGCTCTGAGTTGCTAATTTGTGCGGTCAGTGAAAGCCGGGGCCCAGTGTTCTTCCTTGGTGCTCACCCGGAATGAGGAAGAGCAAAGGTGTGATGGCTTCTCTGGCGTGGTGCCCGGTGTGCCCAACTTTCACATCTTATCTCAGCTCTACCAAGTTACAAGTAGAATGGGGAGAAAATATCAAGATGTTTTAGGATCCAGGGACTCTAACGAGAAATAGAATCATTTTGGTGACCTTGAGTAACAGTGATGGTTCCCTGTATTTACGTCCATCCTCTCCTTGGTGACCTTCCACACATATTAGGGCCTCTTCTGTTCCCCTGAGGAAATGAAAACACAAGGTCACAGTCTGCCACTCTTTACCCCATCCTGCTCATTTTTTTTTTCTTTAAGAAAGAAATACCAACAACATTATCATTTGCCTTATTGCTTGGTGGCATGCTTTTTCCCTGAGATTTATCTCAGAGAGTACCCGGGCAGAGCAGGGGGCTCTATGGAGCCTCAAGGACAGGCACACATGTGTAACTTTGTAGGATACATGTTGGCCCCATCTGGTGGCCACTTATTGGCTGGGATCCAGGCTTAGCTGGGTTGAGAAGGATAGAAAGAGTAAAAGAGGGCACAAACTGGGAATAATGGAAATGGTAGAAGTAAAAAGCCAAATTTTTTCTTTCGTTTTTCCAAAGACAGATGAAAGGGAATGAAAGAGAACTCACATGTTGGTCCAACTGTAGGGTTACATAACCTTTTCTGTAATTGGAATTTGGTCCGACCACCCTCGGCCACTTAATTTCTCATGTTCTATCTTCGTTATTTAGTCAGAGAAAGAACCAGTAAGTTCTTCACTGCCATGCACTTAGTATTGTCAGGGCTGTCCCAGTGGAAGGTTCTGTTTTCTTCCTCAGAAAAGCCATTTTGTTCTTTCCCGCCTTGAGGCTTTCGTACCCTGTTTTCGTACTGTTTCCTCTACCTGGAACTCTCTCTCCCAGACCTTTCCCTGACTGCTGCTCGTACCCCTCTAGCTCAGATGTCCCTTCCTCAGACAGGCTTCACTGAACCCTCCTTCACCTCAGCCCCAGTCCTGCTGAAATTTCCCCAGAGCACTTTCACTGCCTGAAGCCATTGTGGTATCTGCATCCCTCCTCTAGGATAAGCTGTGTAGTGGAGGTGGAATGCCTTGCTCAAGGTTGTGTTCCCAACACCCTGTACCAAGTAGGTGCTCCATAAATATTTATTGAGTATGTGAATAACTAAATGTAACTTCAGACCAGAGCTCAGGACTACTTTGGGGGCTGGAAACTTTCTACTGCCACTGTCTGGGGAATTCAAGAGCAGATGGAGGAGAAAGGGAGTCTGGAAACCCACCAGGTTTCCCCATGGGCAAGGTTCACAGGAAAAGTCCAACTCTAGAACTGCAATGTGTCACAGAAAAGAAAAAGTAGAGTAGAGGGAGGGAGGGAGGAGGAGGAGGAAAGGAAGAAAGCAAAATCTGGGGGTTTACGTTCAAGACAGTAAAGGTTGGAAAAGAAGCCTTTGAGAGAGAGTCCAGTGATCAAAAGTGCACAAGTTGCTAATAGAGGGTGAGGAAGGGAGAGACATTTTCTGACCAAACCCATGTTTACTCCTGTGTTCTTTCTCGATCATTAGAATAAGCTTTAACATTTCTATGCTAAATTTGAGTGCATTTTTCCTTTGGTTTTAGGTAATCTAAGTATGGTCTTAGACCTTCAGAGATTGCTAGGAAGGTGTGAGATGTCTGGTATGGGCTTGGTTTTCGCCACACGCTCCCCCCAACCCTCCACCATCCATTTACTACAGTAGTTGGAGAAACACTCTCTTCTACTGAACTGAAACAACCCACCTGGCCCAAATCAGTCAAATTTCTAGAGTAGTCCTGGTTTAATGACGTTCCCCCGCCCCTTTCCTGGTCTCTACCTTCCTGCCCACTAGGACATTGCTGCTGGCATTGGTTGTGTATCTGTTTATACCCTCACCATACGAATATCCGCGAGGGAATCTGATTGTGCTCGGTGTTGCTCTGAGATTTGAACCCTTGTCTTTCATTGCCTGTCTCCCCAGAGACCTGCTTAGCATACTGGGGTTCCTCGGGACATGTTGTCCCATACCTAGCCACAAAATAGATTTCCTTTATCCCCGGTCACTAGTAAGGGCTCCTGTTTGGTAGCAATGCCTTGAATTAGCTCCAACAGTGAACAGAGGGGAAGCGAGTGGGGCCAGAAGGTAGCGGCGGGCACCAGGGTTGGGTAGGAAGCAGGAAGTTGGGATCTGGAAGCAGGAAGTAGGAAGTAGGAAGTTGGGGTCTGGAAGCAGCGTCTCCCCAAATCCCTGTGACTTCTATGTACAGCCTACTGCCTCTTTTGGTCAGTGCCTATGAAAAATCCTCACCAACCCTTGAAAGTTCCTTACTGCCCTCAAATACTGTACCTTTAGATGGAGCAGAATCTCCATCTAAACATCTAACAGAATCTGTTAGGCATGTCTGGATCTGAGTGCCAGAACTGTTCTCTTATCACCTTGCTGTAAGAACTCAGGAATGTCACTGAAACTCTCTGGGCCTCAGTGTCCTCATCTCTAAAATGGGTACAATAATGTCAGGGGTAGATAATATTTCCTACTTCTAAAGACCATTTTGAGGGAACACATGTGAAACAGAGATTATGACATCTACCCACTTTTCAAGATGAAGGAGATGTTGGTAAGTGTTTCTTCCATGCATAATTCCTGAACGTGTAACTGACCAGGGGATCGCCCACCGGTCTCTCACTTTTCCTTTTAGACTCTATACCCTGAGCTCTGCTTCTGGGACTTGAGGGCATTAGAATGCCAGAACTTAGAAACAAAGGTTCAGAGACAAAAACTGTCCTGACAGAGCGGAAGAATAAAAGAGAAGAGACTACAAGAGTTGGGTCACATAGAATCATTAAGATGGATTTGGTTGGTTGGTTGGTTGGTTGGTTTTAAAAGACTGCGGATTTAAAAGACATCAGATAATGAAAACTGCAAGGCACAATGAACTTTGTTAACAAAATTTCATCTCTCTCACCGCTCAAGCACATCCTGAATTCAGGCAATAAGAGAGAGAGAGAGAGAAAGAAAGACCTCATAGTTATAATAATACTGTACCTTTCACTCTTATTTCCTTGTTTTTAACCTCCCCAAAGTGAGCCATTTACTTAGACAGGGGTCAGCAGATTTTTCTGTAAAGGGCAAGGTAGTAAATATTTTGGGATTTCTGAGTTCACTTTTGCTGTTGTAGCGTGAAAGCAACCATAGACAGTAAAAAACGTGTGTGGTTGTGTTCCAATAAAACTTTATCAGTGGGCATGGGAAATTGAATTTCATGTCATTTTCCTGTGTGACAAAATATTTTTTCAACCCTTTTTTCAATCATTTAAGAAAGGAAAAACCACATAACTTGTGTACTATTAAAAGGATTAAAGAAGACGATTTAGGTGATACAAGCAAATTGTATTTAACACTTCGTGAATTGAGCAGTCTCTCTTCTCCAGGCTCCAGAGAGCTGCAGAATGGGGTGGGAGGCAGGAAGCTTCTGAAGGATGAAGAATGAACAGCAGGAAGAGAAAAATAGAAAATGAATCAGGAAGGAGATAAGCATAGAACTCAGAGCTGGCTTGGGTGTTCGAGCTTGCCCTTCTGGACATACCACATTTCTAGTTAAGAGGGTCTTTTACAAGGGACTCAGAAGATACCTAGGTCGCTGTTTGCTGATGTGTTAACTCTGGCAGAAATGACTCCATCTTGGACCTAGAATTTTCTTTCATCAATATGAAAACAGATTTGGCTTGAGGGCCATAGTTTGCTGACCTCTGTGGTATGTATTACTGCTCCCCCCCCGCCCCCCCGATTTTAGGAGACTGTCCAGGAAATTTGGGGAATCTACTTGGTAGCAATTTTGTCAAACTTGTAAAGAATCCATTAGTGCATACTAATGAAATTGTCTCCTTGATGGAAATTGAATTTCCCCATGAAATTTAATTTTAATTTTCATATAAAAATTCTGAAACAGGGACGCCTGGGTGGCTCAGTTGGTTAAGCGGCTGCCTTCGGCTCAGGTCATGATCCCAGCATCCTGGGATCGAGTCCCACATCGGGCTCCTTGCTCGGCAGGGAGCCTGCTTCTCCCTCTGCCTCTGCCTCTGCCTGCCATTCTGTCTGCCGGCGCTCACTCTCTCTCTCTCCCTCTCTCTCTGACAAATAAATAAAAAAAAACTTAAAAAAAAATTAAAAATTCTGAAACAGATAAGAGCCCCGGGGAGCCCGCTACCTAGGTGCTTGGGCAGGTCTGTGCTGCTGTCCAGGGAGAGAAAGAAAGCTGAGGAAGTTCTGCTGGTGCTACTCCCCGAGCTTGGGTTCGGCCTATAAATTGGTGAGCTTCATGGGTACATAAATCTTTAGAATGTAAGAGGGAGAGAGGGAACGGGAGGAAGAACAAATCATTTGTTTCCCTCATAGCCTAGATAAATCTGCATTTTAAGTGGGCACTTTGTGCATAAACATAATTCGGAGCTGGATTTTCTGTTCAGGTGCCCTCAGCAGTAATCGCTCCATTGATTTGCTAATGCCTCGATGCCTGTAAATCTGAGGGGTGCTCATTTACACAGCTTTATTGGTTCTAAAGGGAATGATTCACTTTGCTGTTTAAATACCTGCTGCCTTGTAATTGTTCTTCTGAGGCCTCTGTACCACCTACAGTTCCTTATGTTTGCTTAGAATCACTACCCGGATGTATTACCCCCTCTGGCTCACTAAGGGGAAGAGAGACTAAAACAAATGAGGAGAAAAATAGAATTTTCCAAAGAAGAGTCGCTTGTGATGTTCTCATTTAGGTCAGCTACTACTCCGGCCACACTGTGAGCAACGAGGTACTCTGTGTTGAGCTCTGTCTGGATGGATTTTGAAGCATTCAGATATGGAAGTAATACGCAAATATTCTCCACTATTTTTCCTTTTGTTTCCTTATGACTTGTTTTGTTCTTTCTTTTATATTCCTTATTTCATGGTTAAACTTCCACTATTTCCTTTGGAGCACTTCTTGCTTTTACACAATTCTGCACCAGGATTGTCTCTTACCTTTGAAATCCCCGAGCCACTGACGTTCTTCAGTGGGAGAGGAGGCCCATGAAATCAGCTGGATGCAGGGACAGACACAGAGGAGGGACACGGTGCGTGCTGGCTGGGTCTGATGGATTGCGTCTGATGGTACAAGCAGATACGAAACAAATGTGAAAGTAAGAAGCAACTGCGGAAGAAAAGTTGACTTCTCTAATGATCTCCCATGTCAACAGGCTCCAGCAGGAAACAGAGACACAGTTGTTCCATTTGAAGTGAGTTTAGTGAAGGACTCTTTTGCAAGGAAAGCAAAGGCAAGCAGTTGCCAGAACCTGGAGGCAGACAGGGAGAGCCATCCAGCAAGAGCTGTGACCTTCAGCTGTGTGTCCTGTGACAACCTTGGGGTATGAGGTTGGAGGTTGGAGAACAGAGACGCTGACTTCTCTCCCCCATCCTCGTACTTTCCAGATGGTCAAATCACAGCTGGTGGCCTGACAGGTCAGCCTCCCAGGGCCCAGGGCAGAGTGGGGAGGAAGAGAGGAAGATGCTGGGGGACAGAAGAAAGGAATCTACCGAAAGGATTACGTAATAGTTATCATCTCATATAGGAAGATATTGTGCCCTTACATGGATTTCAATAATATGGATTATATTTTTGCCTTTTACTCTTATTGAGAGCAGGAACCTTATCTCATTCATCTTTGCCTTTTTAACTTTTGCCTTGAACAGCGGAGATAGTTGGGCTTCACAGCCAAACTTTTGTTGGTTGAAAGTTTATAAGCTCACAGTGGGGAAGGACTGATTTCTCGTTTTGCAGATGAGGAAACTGAGGTCCAGAATGAGTCAACAGTCTTCTCAAGGTTGCTTAGCTGCAGGTCCTGGATAAGAGTGTAGTTCCGTGATAACCTTGTTTTCAGCTTGATTCCTAAAGCTTGTGTGGGATTTCTTTTTTCTAAAGAATCAGTTCCTCCAAGTTATTTTACAATACACCGATTTGCTCTTTCAAACAAATACTTAGTGCCCACAGTGGCCAGCACTGTTTCAGGTGCTGGGGATTCAGCGGTGAACGAAACAGACAAAAAGAATCCCTGACCTTGCAGAGCTTATGTTTTAGTTAAGGCAGACAGACAATGAACAGATCAATTAAAAAAAATGTAGATAGTATGTCAGATGGGATAAGGGCTATGGTGAAATCCAGAGCAGGCAAGGGGATGGGCAGTCAGAGAAAGCTTCCTGAGAAGGTAATATTTGAGTAAGAAAAATGGGGTGAATTTTCTGGATATATGTACCTGGCCAATAAATCAATTGGTTTATCAATTGATCTATCTGTCTACCTATCATCTATCTAATCTATCCATCGATCCACCTGGGAGAAGAGTGTTCTAGACAAATTCAGAGCCCCTGATGCAAGAGCATCCTGGGATGTTCAGAGAAGAACAAGGAGGCCTGTGTGAATAGATTAGGGGTGTTTGGGGAGATCCCCGTAAGGAGATGAGGTAACAGAGAAAGGGAAGTCATGAGAAATGGTCGATTAGGACCTTGGAGGCCATTTGACATTGCTTTTACTGGAAGGGAGGTGGGGAGACTGGGAGGGTTGGGGGGCTGGCCAGAGGAATGAAAAGACCTTAGGTTTCAATGAGAGAACTCTTACTGGTATGTGAAGGGGCCAGAGTAAGAGCTGTGAGACCAACCAGGGAAACCACTGCAATCATAGTCAAAGCCGAAATAGCTTTTTTGTTGTCTTGAAATAGAAAAAGCAACCCATACCTATTATTAGAAAAAACACTCAAAACAACATTAAAGATGTAAAAAAAAAAAAAATCCAAATGAAAATTCTATCTAATCTCAGCATGCAGGCATAGCAACTATTTACATAGTGATGTATAATCTTGCAGGATTTTTCTGAATCCAGTGCTGAGATCATAGTATATATAATTTTTCTGTGTAACAAAATGCTATGCACATCTCTAAGTACCAGCGAATAGAGATCCAATCATTGACTTTAATAACCGTGGTGTATTCCACTGGGAAGCTCTACCACGTTATTTAATTCTTTATTGATGGACACTTAGATTATTTCACTATTATATACAAAGATAGGCCCGATAATGCCCTTACTTAGCTTTCAGCTTGGCCATGTTTCTGTTTCCCCTTCTGATATCTCGATATGGCAGAGCAGGTCAGGACTGTTATCCCTTCCTTATATATACTGATGGATGGACTCGTATGTGCAGACAAGGATGGCTTCTGAGCCCTAAGACTCTCACCTGTTCTTCTAGCTATTAGTGAGTATTTTGATAGGTAATGTACATAGTAAAGCACATTGTTCACACACACTTTTAAGACAAAACTATTTTTCAAAAGAAAAAGAAAATCATCTGCCTTGAAGCTCGGGTCTCATACTAGAGTTTTTGTTTCCAGCGTCTCATTCTCACCTGTGTGGTGAGCTAGAGATCTGGCAGGAAACGCCGATCAGTGCTGCCGTCTTACTCGAACCCCAGTGTCTACCATATTTAAAGATGTAAATATATGTCTCTTCTGGCCCAGTGGAATGTTGCTCCCATCAGTAGTCCTGGTCATCTGGTCATAAAGGGATTTCAAAGGCCAAATGTCCAAAGGCTCACAGACATGAGGGAATGATCAACCATTGCTCCTCCGGAGAAAGGAGCCGTACCCACCCGGCAGATGGCGTAGTTCACAAGTCACCCAGCAGATGGCGGGAGTCCCCAGACTTTCAGAGCGGGAAGAGCCTTCCAGATCAGTTTGTAGTCCCCTGAGGTGGTGGAGACCCAGAAGAGAGAAGTTCTCTGCCCTTGCCTCTCATGATTGACTTCTTCCATAGTTAATGGTCCCAACCAACACCGGAGAGAACAACTCATTTTACATTTGCATTTCTGCAATCGAAAGAAAAGTTTACAAACACAAACTGAAATCACAGAGAGCTGAGGGCTTCGTAGCACCCTGTTTATAACCAATGCCGAGTCCTCATGGTACCAAGAACCAACCGATAGAGTGAATTTCTAAAGTAAGATGAAATAAAGAGCCATGAAATTCAGAAAGAATCAGAACAATGAAAATTAGAAGAGTGAGAGGTAAAAAGGGCTATGAACAACGTGAAGTCAGGCCTTTTTTGTTTTTATTTTTTGGTGTTTTGCTTCATACATCACTGTTGGTAATTATGTTAAGTCTTTTTTTTTTTTTAAGATTTATTTTATTTATTTGACAGATAAAAATCACAAGCAGGCAGAGAGGCAGGCAGAGAGGAGGAAGCAGGCTCCCCGCCGAGCAGAGAACCTGATGCGGGGCTCCATCCCAGGACCCTGGGATCATGACCTGAGCCGAAGGCAGAGGCTTTAACCCACCCTGAGCCACCCAGGTGCCCCAGTAATTATGTTAAGTCTTGAGGATGCTCGAGACAGTAAAGAACTTAGTTTCTGAATATACAGTGATTCTTTTACCTGTTTAAGCACTCTTTTGCCAATTCATGTTTAAAATGGATATGTAATGCCTGTAATAGTCCAGGCAAATTCTGGGTGCTGGGGCCTAACAGTCCACAGGATAGACGATCCCTTCGCTCATGGAGCCTATGTGTGGGAGATTCCATCTCAGAAAGTAAGTAGATGATGAACTAAGTCTTTATTATATTGTAATACATAAGGAGTATGTTCTTAATGATGAGTCTTAAGAGGGAAAAAGAGAGTAAGAGGGCACAGAGGATGGTGGAAACTGCTGTTTGGGATAGGCTACCGAAAGAGGGTTTTGAGCGGAGTCCCTCCATGTGGAGAGAGCAGCAGGTGTGCAGATCCTGGGGTGACAGCAGGTTCAGGACACTCTAGGAACAGTAAGGAGGCTCCTGTGGCAGGGACACTGTAAGTGAGAAGGACAGGAAATGAGATCAGAAAGGTAGCCAGAGGCCAGGGGTCAAACACTGTAGGTGTTGATGAAGACTTTGGGTTTTATTCTAAGTTAGATGCAAAGACCTTAAAGTCTTTTGAACAGATGAATGGTATGATTTGACCTACATTTTTAGCAAGATCTTTATGGCTATCGTGTAGAAATTGATAGAGGGGAGGGGAGCCCAATAGAGAGGCAATTCTGTATTACTTTAAGGAGAATATGCATGAAAAAGAAAAGTAGAGAGCCAAACCAAATCATGGAAGTTTGGAACTAGCAGGTAGTTTCAGGACCTAGCCAAACTGCCACAATTTTCTGATAAGGGACTGAAACACCACCAGATTAAGTGACTAATTTTAGGTCCTGGTTAGTGGCCATGTGTGTCAGATTCATAGAACTTCTGGCCAGTGTTCTTTCCATCTCCTACCCACTGCTGCAAAGACCCCACTTGCACTCATGAATGGGCCCTGCCACATAAGAGCAGTGTCACTCCTTGCCACCTACACTTAATTTCCAAGGTCTCCTGCATAATTGTAGCTTCCTTTCAGAGCAAGGAGATAGTTGCTTCTGTGGTCCCAGTGGGAATCTTCCACATGAGCTTCTGGAAATGCCTCTTTTGCTGCAAGAGTCTGCTTCTTTCAGCCAGAAGTACTGGTAGTCTTTCTCCACTCTTGTTGTTTCCAAGAATGTCTCCTGACCCATTTCTTTCTATTTTTTTTCCCCGAAGATTTACTTATTTATTTGTCAGAGAGAGAGAAAGAAAGAGAGAACACAAGCAGGGGGAGCAGCAAGCAGAAGGCAAGAGGGAAGCAGGCTCCCTGCTGTGCAAGGAGCACAATCTGGGGCTTGATCCAAAGACCCCAGGATCATGACCTGAGCCGAAGGCAGATGCTTAACTGACTGAGCCACCCAGGCGTCCTTTGTCTTACTCATTTCTTAAAGGCTGTCTGGATGCCTGAATGATTTGGGGGCACCATAGAGGAGTAGTTCTCAGCTAGGGGTAGTTTTTCCCCCTAGGGGTCAGCTGGCCATGCCTGGAGGCATGTTTGGCTGTCACCAATGGATAAGGTGCTACCGGGGTCTAGTGGGTAGAAGGCAGGGAAGCCGCTAAGTGCCCTATAACGCATGGGACAGCCCTCCACAGCAAACAGCGACCCATCCCAAGATGTCCATAGTGCTGAGCTGGAGAAGGACTCAAGATTAAAATAAATTAGAAAATCTAAACTTTGCTCACAGTAAAATGACAATCACTGGAAAATTAACCAGCATTCAAAAAATCAACTAGAGTGAAGTATTTTTCAACTTTTCGGGGCTGCAGCACCCGCCCCCCACCTCACCCCACCTCTCCGTAAGAAGATACAGTTTGCATTGCAGCCCAGCGCATACAAATGCAGCTGTAAATACGTGTATGCGTGCGCGCACGCATGTCTCCCAGAGCAATACTAACCCGTGCTGAAGGCAGGGCCTTCCATTTTTATACCATTGGGTTCCATTAAAAAAAAAAAATGTGGTCACACCCCAGTGAATTATCTCTATTGTTCATGAATGTGTTCGGAATCTGGAGTTTGAATAATACTGAACAAAATGTGTAAGAAAATTGAACACCGTTTCATATAAATCCAGGTTAGCACTGAAAGACATAAAGCAAGGGCATATTCTGTGTAGAAGTCCCCAAAAGGATCAGCCATTAATTTCACAAGTAGTTATTTTGGCCAAACATTTTTCAGAGAGAAATGAACCAGTTCTTGCCTTCCTGGGGTTCGTGATCCAGCCCAGTGGACAGACCACCACTAACTACCTGTGTAGTGCTGTGCCATGTACAGAATGCACCGCATCCCCGGGAGGAGGGGACAGGGATGGGTTTTGTGGATCAGGAAACTGGGAGGTGGATTGGCAAAGGTTTCCGAGTGAGGTGACAGGAGGGATGGCTGAGTGGGAATTCTCCAAAGGGACTGGGGAGGAGGATCAAGAGAATCCAGGTAGAAGGTTTCCTGGCTTGGGTGTTGAGGGAGATCGTTGAGGATGTGCATGAGGCCAAAAGATATAGGGGCACAAAGGCAGAACGTAGAACCCCCCCATACCTGGACCCTCGTGCTACGCTAATGTAAAACCACCGTCATTAGCATGTTACTCTTCTGCTCTTCCTGTTCCCAGGATAAATACCATACTCCCTAACCTGACATTCACAGTCTTTCATGATCAGGCCCCAGGCCAGCCCTTCTTGCCTTATTGCTTCTGGCTTCCTCGCAGGAGTCCCCCGTCCCAGACTATCGCCAGAAGTCTGGGCATCTTTCCACACTCTCATCTTTTCTTATTCAGCAGATTCCAGCCAGATGATCATTTCTCAAGGTGTAAGTTTCCAACATGGAATAAGGAAATTCTCCCATAGAAAGTGCTGTGATGATTGCATTTGTTCTTCCAGCAGTGAATTCTCAGCGCAAGCGTATCATCATTTTCTCTCTGATGGAGAACAGTTCGTGATGCTTCAGTGCCTGCAAACCCTCAGTGTAGCCCCCAGCTTCCCCTTGCTCTCCGTGCGGGTTTAATCAATATGCCAATATCTATTTGAAAGTGAGAACAAATTACTCTTGTTTCCATTTATTTCGGGGAAAAAAGTTTCTTGGGCACAACTTAATCCAAGACCCGGAGCGGGTTCGGCTTGCTCCTGTCACAGACTCTCTGTGGGGTTTTCAATCAACTGTGGGACAGGACTGGGGGTCAGAGTAAGGGCTTAAGCCAGATTCGCTTCCCTGATTTAAGACTGGCTCTCCTCCGATGATGATAGTCGTAACACAGAAGTTGTTTTCATTAGGACAGCGCACCTAGGTCCTTCTCCAGCTTAATGATCACCAGCGGTCTTTCCTGTAGCTCATCATCCAGGGCTACTGTCTACAAGAGCCACGCCAGCTTTTGGAATGTGAGTTCACTCAAGACATTTGAATGTAGTTTGAAATCACTTCTGTTTCACCAATGCACAAAAGCCATTTGAGAAAGTCTGTATACAGAGCCACACACACACAGTCACACACACAATTAAAAATAAATGTGATAAGATGATCAGAAATCAAATCAGAAATACAAACATAATTGTATGAGGTGAGACAGTCGGTTAAATCCTGGGGGTCACCAAACTCTAAACTTCTTATTAGCAAAGACAAGAACAAAATCAAGGTCTTAGAGAACTCTCTGTATCAGACCCAAGGATGCAAACCCATTTTTCAGTGAAATTTTGATCTTTTTTCTGGATACAGCTATAGAAAGAAATTACCAAGTGAATCATTTTATAAAGAATATTGAGCAGTATGATGAATACTGACCTTAATAATGGTATAATGGGTGAAGAAATATTTTTTGCATGGCTAGAGTCTTACTGATCCTCATTAAAAAGTGGATTGTAGCTAACTAATGGTGTTTCTGTGGGGATAATCAGACTTGACAGAAGGGAAACCCTTAGAAAATTAGAAGCATTGATGATTAATATGCTTTCAGAATTATTCAGCAGATTCCTCATGTATATTTTAGAAGTTAACATCTAATGCATTCTGTTACTGAATACCAAGGTTTTTCCTTTAAACTGTTCAAAAGGGTATTTTGAAAGTTTCTTCATTCTTTCTAGTTCAGACACATTCTGAAGTTGGTAGAATGTCCTTTGCCTTCCTAACTGTCTAATACTATCTTGACAAGTCACCTCCGGGACTGTGTATTTCAACATCAAGTTATTTCTTTACTTCCCCAACTTGTCTGCACAGAAATCACCATCCTGATTCCTATGGCTCTTCTTTCTGCTGTAGGAATCTTATCGGTTCATATCTAGGGGTAGGTCTCTTCATTTTAGCAGCAATATTAGCTCTTTCAAACTGGTTTCCATTTTTTTTTTTCCAGCTCAGACAAGTTTTATTTTTATGTTTTTTGATTCCTAAGACAGGTGAAATGTTTCCGTCATTCTGGTAAAGGTTAAACAAACATCCGTAATCCCTTGGTTTGGATCTTGTCCTCTATATCCTCATCTGGTAGGTCATATTTTCTTTCCTATTTTTTCGTCTTTCTGGGAACATTTCTCAGGTTCACCCCCACATCATTAATTCAAGTTTCTCCAGTATCAGTTTTGGTCTTTACTGTCTTAGGTGTGGATTTTTATTCTCCTTATAAAATTCTGGCTTTGTTAAATTGCTTCTTTTTTATTATGAACAATTTCAAACATAGTGGAAAATGTCAGGAATACCTCTATATCCATGACCCAGCTTTGTCAAATCTTAACAGTTGCCGTATTTTCTTCAGTGTTACAAAAATAAAACATCACAGAAACGGGCAGCCTGTACTCGGCACCCTGGACCTCCCCTCACCACCATCTTCTTGGAGATGTTTGCATTTGGTGCTATGGTTTCCCTGCATGTTTAATCATTATGCTAACATGTATATGTTTATTTATAAATGGTAGGATATTGTTTTGAATCTTTCTACACTCCTTATAAATACAATGACATGCAAGTATCCTTTGGTGACAAATTTTTCTCCACATTATGTTTTTGACTCTCATGCAAGTTGAATTGTAAAGCTCTAGTTCATTCGGCTTCACTGCTGTCGTTTCCTACCATTTAAGTACACTGTAGTTTATTTATCAACTATTTTGATGTTAGACATTTAAATTGTTCCATTTTTTAATATTAAAAACAATGTTGCAATGAGCAACTTCATGTATGTTTCCTTGAACATGTGTAGAACTTCCCCCCTCACTCCTCCCCCCTCACGGTATGAGCTTACAAATGAGTGCGTACATATCTTCAGCTCTGTCCCCTGGTAGAAAATTGTTCCTCAGAATATTTGTAGCTACCTCCACTCCATGGACAGTGTGTTCAAAACTCTTCTTGCTGCCCATCCTTGCCAGTATTGGGTTTCATCAGACTTATAAATAGAGTCAGTCTGATGGAGGTAAAATGATATGTCCTTATTGCTTTGATTTGCATTTCCTTATTTCTAGTGAGGTCAAATATAAGTTTCTAACTTTATTACTTATTTTATGAATTAACTATTTATATGTTTTACCTATCCTTATTGGTATATATGCCTATAAATAATATATGTAGATATATGTTAACTTATATATATATACAAAAATTATATGCATAGTACATACATATTTACATTGTAAATATTAATAAACATTAATATATACATATAAATACTAATCCTTAGTCAGTAATGTGTGTTGCAAATATCTTCAGCTAGCCTGTGACTTATCTTTCACTTCACTTACAGTATCTATTAATGAACAAAATTATTTTATTCAAAGTAGTTAAATATCTCAATTTTTCTTTTATGATTTATGTGGTGTTTTTTTAAAAAAGACTTCCTTTTTCCAAGGTCCTTCAGCAAAATTTTGTTTTATCCCCCAAATTTGAAAATTTTGCTCTTCATATTTGAGGTCTCAATCTACCTGAAATTTACTTTTAGGCATGGAGAATAGGAACCTAACTTAATATATAGACATTTTTTTCGTATAGGTAACCAGTCGCCCCAGCACCAATTGTTGAATCATAAATCCTTTCTCCTCTTGATTTGTAATGGGATCTTTCTGTATATCAGATCTCCACACATTTATGGATCTGGTTCTGAGTTCTACAATCTATTCCTTTTCCCTCTGTCAATACCACACTGTCTTAATTTCTGCAGGTATTTAGAATCATATCTGGTACGTAATTCTACTCTACCTCATTCTCTTCAAAATTGTCTTTTCTTGACCTTTTCCTTTTCAATATAGATTTTAGAGTCAACTTTTTAATACCAGAAAAACTCTATTGAGATTTTAAAAGTCAAAATTGTGTTGAATTCTGTTTGAATGTATAGATTAATTCTGGAGGAATTGGTATCTTCATGATATAGACTCGTCCAATTCAGGGCCATATTATATCTCATTCATTTATTTGGATCTTTCCAAAGTCTTTTAGTGCACTTTTGTTACACTTACTCTCTGGTTTCTTGTACTTGGAAGGCTGTTTTAAAGTAGTTTAATCTGTGGAATTTTCTTCCTTTCTTTCTTTTTTTTATTTTGTAGTCACAATTTTCTTTTCATGAACCTTTCCCTTGTGCTTTTGAAAAGAATGTGTGTTCTCTTATTTTGGTGTCTAGGGTTCTATATATGTCTACTTGATCAAGCTTTCTAATATCGTTGTTCAAACTTCTATATTGTCAGTTGATCTATTCGTTATTGAGAGAGATAAATTAAAATTTCCCACTATATCTCCCTGTACTTCTCTTTATCTTTTTCTTGATATATATGTGAGGTTATAATATTAGGTACATACAAGCTTAGAATCATCTTATATTCCTGGTGGTTCCTTTAATCATTAGTTAGCAACCATTTTTAACATTAATGATGCTGCTTCTCTTTTAAAGTTTATGTTGTTCAATGGTAATACAGATACACTAGTTTCATTTAAGCTATTGCTTAAAGTATCTTTTACATTTTTTTACTTTTATCTCTCTGTATCTTATGTTGTAGGTACTTTCTAAAAACAATATATTTAACTGGTAAAAATCCAGTCTGACAAGCACCATCTTTTAAATGGCAGGGTTTAAAAAAATTTTTATTTTATTTTTTTTCAGCATTCCAAAATTCATTGTTTATGCACCACACCCAGTGTTCCATTGCAATACATGCCCTCCTTAATACCCACCACCAGGCTCACCCCCCACAAAACCCTCAGTTTGTTTCTCAGAGAACAGTCTCTCATGGTTTGTCTCCCCCTCCGAAGTTTGGGGGTTTTTTTTGAGTTATTATAATTGTTAACATGTTCTATGTATTTCTACCATTTTACTTTGTGTTTTTTACTCTGCTTTTTTCTTTATTTGGTGTTGGGGAGAATCTTTGTCACTTCTCTCCTGTTTTTTACAGGATTGAAAAGTTGTGTCTAATCCTCCTTTCTTAGCCCCCCTTTTTCTTAGCCCCCCTTTCCCCTCTATTGGGATGAATTATACTTTCTTTTATTTACCACCCCAGAATTGTTAACTTTCAGACTTTTATAAGACACCTGGATGGCTCAGTTGCTTAAGCTTTGGACTCTTGGTTTCAGTGCAGGTCATGAGCTCAGGGTCATGAGATCAAGCCCTGTGTTGAGCTCCCCACTCAGAGGGGAATCTGCTTAAGATTGTCTCTCCCTCTCCCTCTGCCCCTCCCCCTGCCGTGTGCACATGTGTGCACGAGCACTCTCTCTCTCTCTCTCTCAAATAAATAAAATCTTAAAAGAAAAATCTTTCATAGTCTGAAGTTAATATCTATTATTCTCATCACAAACAATAAAAGGACCTTAGCAGCCTCAATCTAAGTCAATTATTTCCTGTCTTAACATGTTCTCTCTCAGTATTTTTGTCCTGCCTTGTTTAGTAGCCACAGGTTAGACACTTTTTCTTACAGTAATGCTTATTTAGATTTTTCCAGATGTTTATGAGTTCCTCTGCCTATTGCTTTTTGCGTCTTTTTTTTCTTTTGATGTAGTGTTCCAAGATTCATTGTTTACGTATAACACCCAGTGCTCCATGCAATACATGCCCTCCTTCTTATTCTTTCCTTCTTCTTCCTGAAGTATACTTTTCAGTAAATCCTTGAGGGTCTGTTGGTGATAAACTCTCTCCAACTTTGTGATCCAGTCCCTGTTTCACTTTCCTTGTTGAAAAACCATTTAATCAAGTATAGAATTTTTTTAAAAAAAGATTTTATTTATTTATTTGACAGAGACAGAGATCACAAGTAGGCAGAGAGGCAGGCAGAGAGAGAGGAGGAAGCAGGCTCCCTGCTGAGCAGAGAGCCCGATATGGGGCTCGATCCCAGGACCCCAAGATCATGACCTGAGCTGAAGGCAGAGGCTTAACCCACTGAGCCACCCAGGTGCCCCAAGTATAGGATTTTGTGATGGTGATAATGTCTGCTAGCATCATGTCTCAAATTTAGGAGGAGGAATGAGAAGGTAGAACCATCTCTGGTTTAAACCAGCTGGTGATCACAATACCTAAAAGAGAACTGGGCCACAGTTGATGCCCAAACGTGAAGTCACTTTACAAAGACCACAGGAAGTCCACCACGACGGTGGTGCTCCCACCCTCAGCGCCAGTCGCCCTGTGCGGTGGCAGGCGTGTCCCCCTTCCCACTAGACCAGCAGACTGCATGTCTTCTTTCTCCTCTCGCTCTTGACTCTTAACCTCCTGGGTCCCAAGTGCAGGGTATGAGCTCAGCTCCGTTTTGCACTGGCCCATTGGTGGTCACACCAGATACATGTTTTGTGTTTGCTCCTTCCAGTTTTCCCTACAGGATTCGTCTTTTCATTTCCGGCTTTTCAAAATCATTCTCATTAGCACACGAACATGTATGCCACCCTTACAGAAATGACTCTCTTGACCCCACAGCCCCTCCCCCCCATCTGGTTTTCTTCAAGCTAGAGTTACTGTGTTGTCTGCATTCACTGTTACCACATTTTTTACCTCTCTGAACTGTTCAGCCAACTCCAACCTGCTTCTGCCTCTACCGCTCATGTGAAAAGGGCCAGTGACCTCCATTTTTCTAAACATAAAATCATTCCGTGAACATATCACATTCCATCAAATTTAAAATAATTTTAAAAAATAATGAAAATTTGTAATACATTTGACTACTTTCTTAAGATAGATTTCTAATAGGATTACAAAATTGAATAACTCAAATGCTTGATATAGACTGGCAAATTATCCCACAGAAAGAGAGAAAAGGAGAGAGGGAGAGAGGGAAAGAGAGATCTCCCTTTTTAAGCCAGATCCTCCTGACACTCTGGACAGTAGTTTTCTTTGCTACTAAACTCCAGGGGAAGTGACTGGCTAGACACTTAGAGCTTTGTCATTAACCAGGTGAAAACTGGGGTCTTTCAAAAAGCATTCATTTTGTATTTACCATGTGCAGAGCTCACTGTAAGATCTGGCTCTTAGAGAGAACATTTGGTCATTCACTCCTCTTATCTGACAAATACATATTGAGTGCCTGCTGTATACATAACACTGAATTCTAAATGCCGGCCACCATTTTGGCTCCTTAGAAATGTTTTTGTTTCCTACCTAAATAGTGCCCACTCCTTCTTGAGTCCAGAGGTATCACCACAGAATGTTGTCAGTGAATTTTTAGTCATTATTCTTTGAAGCCACAAAGATTCCAAGTTTGAAATTTCTAGCACAGCGTGATGAAACTCTGGCCTTGGGTTTTCCTGCCGTGTTTACAGCCATCTCTTACATTATGCTTTGCCTGTGTGTCTCCTCCTTCAGCAGGTAGCAAACAAGTAGGTGCCTAATACCTTGGTTTCTGGCCATTTGCTTAAATTTCCATGGCCTCATTATTTTTAGAAAGGAAGGCTCTGAGGGAGAGAGATACAGTGGCTTGTGCTTGGTTGACTGGTTTATGTTCTTCAAAGGCAATACCCCACAAGGGTTATGCATAGTTGGTGTGTCCTGTGTGTGTGTGTGTGTGTGTGTGTGTGTGCACGCGCGCATAAAGATAAAGGAGTCAGAGAAGCTTTGAGGTGAGGGTTCTAGAAGTCACTTGGTGCCTGGGATATCATCCTGAGCTACAGTCAGATGAGAGTTTCCTGAAGCAGGAACAGAAAAGAGCAAACACATTTGCCCATGACTGGTACTTAGAGCAGCTCTCTGCCAACACCCCACTCCTACCACGATAGAAACACACCTTGGATTAGTTAGATCTATTCAGGTTGGAGGAAAACATTCAGGCAGATTATTTGGGGGAAAGGAAGGAACAAGGGAAACCATCCCACATCTTTGTAGACGCTCTGAATCCCATACTGCTGAGACTGATATTGAGTAGGCTAATTTTCTGCAGAACCAGAATTCTCTCCCAAGGGATCACAGGGGAGCTCTGTGCCCCACCCCTCAGCATGCACATGGTTGGTGGGTACTTTTCCCAAGGAGAGGGTCTAATTGTGTCATTTGATCCCCATTCATTTTAGTTAGGAATGCACTAAACTTCCAGCCATCACAACCACCCTCACTGCCAAAGACAACACAGTAGAAAGAAAAGTTCCAGAAGACTTCTCCTTACATCTTAGTGACCCAGATGACCTCACGGTCACTCCTAGATGCAAAGGAGGCTCAGAAATCCAATGTTTAGCTCCTGTAGTATCTATAGGGAAGGGAGAAAGGATTTAGGTTGAAATATCTGCCTTGCCCTCGGATATGAAGCCCTCCTTTTGGGAGATTTTCACACAAGGCTTCTCAGAGGTGGTTGGTCTGCATATATGGTTGTCTTAGGTTTAGGTCTAGATCCTGGTTCCATCATTTTTGGCCCAGGTGGCAGGAATGACTTCACCTAAATCATATAGCCCAAGCCAAAGCAACTTAATGCTTGGAAGACCCACCCCAGAAGGGGCACAGGGTATGGATGAATTTTCCAGAAAAGGTCTATGGAATGATTTCTTGAAGATCTTGGAAAGAATTATTGATAGATTTTAACCCCTTTATTTGGGTCCTCCTGTGCTTAGAGTTTTGCTATTTAAGAATCCAGATGAATGCTATAGTCATATTTTTGTTATGCCTAAATTATTTTAGAAGTTCACTCTTTTTATTTCTTATTCATTTTATAAATTCCTACAGTGTGCCAGGGAGTGAGCAAGGTTTGGTGTTATAGTAGAAACCGATGTAGACAATATTGCCTTCTTCAAGGTATTTGGCATTTTCAATCTATTGTGGGAGTCACAATTATGAAATCATTCCACAGATAAATATGTAATCACAAGTTAATAATGCGATAAAAGAGGAGAGATCTGTGAGGATATACAGGAAGAGAACCTGACCTTATCTGGGGTGCAGAGAAAGCATCTCTAAGAGAGTGATTTTAAGCAGAGATATAAGAATTTTAAAAAGGCAAAAGATGGGCAATGAGGGATGATCTCCAAGCACAGGCACAGGGAATAGCATGTACAAAGACCCTGAGGCAGGAGAAAGCATGATGTGCTTCCCAGATTGAAAGAAGAACCAATATTCTTTCTGGCTGGAGCAGGATGAGAAGGAATAAATTGGTATGAGATGGGGCTTGAACTGGCAGTAACACAGAATCTCTAAAGGGACAAAGGCCATGGGGCTGACCTGTCATTTTTCCATCCAACCAACTGAATCTTGAGTATTTGGATTGGAGGAGATGACCTAGTTTCCATCCATGACATTGTCTCATGGGGGGCCCTTTTCCTCTAACCATTCTTGTTCTGGTGAGTTGAGGTGTTGAGGAAGCCCAGTTAAAAACATGTATCCTGGGACACCTGGGTGGCTCAGTTGGTTGGACGACTGCCTTTGGCTCAGGTCATGGTCCCGGGGACCCGGGATCGAGTCCCGCATCGGGCTCCCAGCTCCACGGGGAGTCTGCTTCTCCCTCTGACCTTCTCCTTGCTCATGCTCTCTCACTGCCTCTCTCTCAAATAAATAAATAAAATCTTAAAAAAACCCAAAAAAACAAAAAAAAACACGTATCCTCTTTGTCCACTTTCTGAATCAACTGAGAAATAAGACAACGTAGTCAGCAGATAAAGAATCAAATTGCCATCCTTACGGGTGAATACCATCCTTATTTCCGATGAAGGCTGGGCAGGGAATGTAGCTTACTCTAAGGTACAAAGCGGGTTTGCGAACTCCTCTCTGACTAGGGGAGAGCCCACTAGGAGGAAAGTTTGCATCTGCAGAGAAGTCACACCTGCCCAAGTCACTGTGTTCCACTTTTCCAGGTTGAGAAGGGAGGTGGGTGGGACCAAATTTGCCCCTAAATCCACCTCCCTCCCCCAGGTCCTTTGATAGATTAGCTTCACTCAGTTCAGAAATGTAAACCAAATGCTTCCATCCAGAGCTAGGCTACTGTCTCTACCTCTCTAGGGAGGCAAAGGGGTTGAACAAGAATCCAACGGCATTTTGGGGAACTCTGCACGATTTCAACTTCTGTGGGGAATAAGTATTCCTTTCTCATCCATCGTCAAGAGCTGTTAAGAGAAGGACATCATATAACCTGGTCCTTATGAATGAAGACGAATTCTAATAAATGATATCCTATCTTCTAGGAGGGTTATAATATTGAACACAAAGCCACAGTCCCCAAAGCCTTTAACTTCTTTGCTGAACTAACTCCTTTTTTTTTCCTTTTTCATCCACATAAATGACATTCCCCAGTTGTTCTTTTTCAAACCTTGCTTGAAGTAACAGACGCCAACAATATGTCTAAATCAAAAGTGTAAACTTCAGGGTCACAGAATGTTAGTGCTGGAAAGGATCCTATAGGTCATCAATCTAATCCCATTCCTTGTTTTATTAGAAAACATGAGACCCAGAGAGACTAAGTGTCTCACCCAGGGTCACATAGTCATCTGTGTCCCTCTCCTAATTACTTGGATTCTGTGACCAGGGAAAAGGGGTATTTCCAACTACACAATGTTAATACATCAGAGAAACTCACTATTTATAGAACACTTGTGATCCTTTTATAAAAATAAACATATAGGGGAGCCTGGGTGGCTCAATTGGTTAAGCAGCTGGCTCTTGATTTTGGCTCAGGTCATGATCTCAGGGTCCTGGGATCGAGCCTTGAGTTAGGCTCCGTGCTCAGTGGGAAGTCTGCTTCAGGATTCTCTCTCCCTCTGCCTCTCCCCCACATGTGTGCCCCCACTGAAATTAATAAATATTTAAAAAATAAGAAATAAACAGACAGGTGTTTGCCAAATAAATCACCCTTGTAGTGGTAATTTTTATTTTGTGTGTTAGTTTTCCTTGGAGTAGAATAACCCTTGGAGTTGTTTTGCATTCAGTCAGTGGTTTGACTTTTCTGGTTCTAAATAAATGTCTCCTTTTTAATGTTCTCTTTTCTTAATTAACAACGTGCCAAGTAGAAAGAGATAAGTTATGCACTTTAATTACAATAACCCCAGGCTACTGAGAGAATTCTTATCACCATCTCCGACCGTGCATTCCATGTTCACTTAGAAATGGCATTGGTAAAAACTTCATGTAAGCCATGGATTTGAACTCTGAGGTGATGGGGCCATCCATGAACAAGAGCAGAGAATTTTATCCCATGTTTTTTCCAGGTATATTGTGCTCCTTTCCTTCCTATTAAAAATGGGAAGTGACTATTAGCCCAGGTTATGATGAGGGATAGGGAATTTGAGATGCTGTAAAGGGTAGTGGAAAGCAGCATTGGGAGCCCAGAATTCTGGATCAGTTCTGCCACTAATCAGCTGTCTCTTTGGACAAGTCACAGGGACTTTCTGAGCCTCAGTTTACCCATCTGTAAAATGGACTTGTGCTAGCTGATCTCTAAGGTCTTTCTATAGAGGTCAAAATTTCTTTGACTCTAAGTCCTTATAATTCCATATTCCTTTCCCCACTCTTATCTCATACCCTTCTTTTCCCCAAAAGAAAGAGTAACCTATAGCTTCAAGGAGATATGCAATATCATGTCAAAACAGAGCAGTTTTTATAAATACCAAAGGACCTTATCCAGTGAATAACACATGCTTTATTCTTGTTAGAAAGAAGAGAGAATCTGGCATCATTTCCATTTTCATCATGGTACCATTTCATATCTATGGCAACACATCCATGGTCCTTTTCTCTAAGGAGTTTCCTTCAAGATAGACATCCTAGGTGGGCTAAGGGGCAGGACTCCTCCTGCCTCCTCCTCAGCTACCTACACCCAACCTCAGTGTCTTCATTTTCTTCTGGCTGAAATATCTTAGATACTTGGCACCAGAAAGTGCATGGTAAGGTGTTACAGATA
This sequence comes from Mellivora capensis, assembly GCA_004024625.1. NCBI lineage: Eukaryota > Metazoa > Chordata > Mammalia > Carnivora > Mustelidae > Mellivora > Mellivora capensis. The sequence goes on from PISX010003931.1 coordinate 65,044, forward strand.
TTGAACTAGGGGTCATATGATCCAGTTTTGGTCCTAAATCATCTAATGAGGTGCATGACCTTGATCTCAAGTCACTTGTCTTCTGTGACCTCAGTTTACACATTTATGAAATGGGAAGTTTGGACTGGATGGTGTCTAAGGTCTCCTTCAGCTTTAAAGTATGTGAAGTGTTACTTAAATGGACTTAAATAGATAATGGAAAGGTCTTTCAAGAAGCCTAAAATTATGGTTCCTGCCTTCAAGGGGTTCACAACTGAGTTGGGAAAAACAAGGGCAGCATTCCAGGGCTGGGAGTTCAGAGGCGGAGATAAAATTTTTAACACCTGTTGATATTTTCAAGCTATGGAAGTTTATTCTAAGCTCAGAGTTAGGGGCACATATACCTGTGTGTGTGTGTGTGTGTGTGTGTGTAATCACAATCTTTTCTCTAGAAGTGTCTGATGTTCTCTTTTTAAAATGTCACTTGATTTTGGCCTTTTGGTGAAAAACATTCCGCTCTGTCTCCATAGGATGCATGCAGTTGGAAGTCCAGGTAAGCTATGTGTAGGCTATAGGAGAGAAAGAAAAGATGGCAGTATGGAAAAAAGTAATAACCAGTCTTGGGATAAGAAAACACAAGATGTATTAAGGAGACAACTGCTCGGCAAGTTTGGCCATCAGGACTTTGGAAGAGGGAAAAAAATGCTGACAACACAATTTGGAGTCAGACTATAAGTAGTATGATGTAGTCAAAAGAGAAACCAAAGATTCTAATTCTAGCTCTGCTATTTTACCATCTGCGTGCCTTTGAGGAAGTTATTTAATCTTTCTGAGCTTTTATTTCACATGGTAAAATGGAGATAATAATACCGACGATACAGAACTTTCTTTTTTAAAGATTTTATTTATTTATTCGACACAGAGATTACAAGTAGGCAGAAAGAGAGAGGGAAGCAGGCTCCCTGCTGAGCAGAGAACCCGATGAGGGGCTCGATCCAAGGACCCGAGATCATTACCCTAGCTGAAAGCAGAGGCTTAACCCACTGAGCCACCCAGGCACCCCGATACCAAACTTTCTGAGGATTAATAGAAACGATGTATGAAAAGTTCCTGGCACAGTAAAACTGGTCATAAGTGTTAATTTTCCAAATCCCAGGCTCTTTCCACCTACACAGTGGCTTCTTCTCTGACAGCCAGCTGGGAAAGGAGTGACCAGACAGACCTGGCTCTGAGTGAGGCTTGGCCAGTTACAAGGTCTTTGATCTTAGGCAAGCCATTTAACCTTTCTGAGCTTCATTTTACTCATCTACAAAGTGAAATTAACCATTAGTACTTTGCAGGATTATTTTAAAATTTAGAAATGGGTTACATTATGCATGCAACCATACCCGTTAATCGTAGAGAGACGGTAGGTTTCAATAAATGATGGTGATGAGGGAAAGAAGGAGGAAAAAGAGGGGTTACCATTGAGATCCTTGAACTTGCAACCAAGAGCCTAGGATTTATCTTGTAGTTTGTGGTGGTCTTTGAAAGTTTTTGTTTTTCAGATAGGGTATCATAAGATGAAATGAAGAGAATATTGACTTTGATGAACATGGTACAAGAATGGCGAGACTGTGCACAGGGCAGGGAAGACGCCTTGGGGGTAGAGAGAGAGACCAGTTCCCTGGAGACAAAACCCAGCTATCTTCATGTATATGCTATATAGTTCTTTTATTGCCAAATGGATTCTTTCCTCCTTAATCTGACCATTGTGAATCTATGAGAGAGACAGACGTAGAAATGCATAGTAAGAAAAGGACCCACAGAAAGAGAGAGAGGTAGAAAGATACACAGCTACAGAGAGACAGGAGAGAGGAAAGCTGTGTTCACGGGCTTCCTGGCTTTTTATGTGAAGACATCTGGCACGTGGCTGTGCCGGCTGGACGCCAGTGGCTTAGGAGTATTGCATCCAGGTATAAAGCTGGAATCAACAGGCTTGAATTTTCAGCTGCCATGTGAGCTATTTTAAATAAAACTACAGGGAATTGAAGTGAAGGTGGTGAGAACACCACCTCCCCTCTGTTATCCCACCTTCACCAAAATGTGCTTGAACACCTGAGAAGGGCTCCTTCCCTGCTGTCTCTATGTTACCTGCCCACTGCCATCTGGCTCTTCCTGGTCCAGAGATTTCTGGTCGACCCTGTGCCCACAGAGAAGGCTTCCCACATCCTCTTTCTGCATCATGTCCTTCAACTCTGTTTTCATCTGCGTGCTTTTTTTTTTTTTTTTCTTTCCCTAAAGGAGGGTGAGTTTGCTTTTATAAGAAAGGTGTTCGGCTTAGCTTATTCTGAAAGCAGAATGTCTTTAAGTTCAGTTTCTCTTTTTCAAATCTCCCTCCTATCCTTTCCTCTCCTTTTTCTAGCCAGTCATCCAAACACTGAAGGTCTGATGGGCACTGACAACCTACAAAAGTTAGTTTCTGTTGCCAGAGTTGTTTCTGCTCTAAGGGCTGGTGCCCAGTGTGTAGGCAGTTGGTACCTAGGCCCCAACCAACTGGGAGGAAATGGGGGTGCTATGGAGCAGCACTGGGAAGACTCTCATATCCTGGGGGGTACCACCAGTGTGCGCCTAAGGCAGGACTGCTGTGACCATCCCCCAAAGGATAATGTCATCTATTGTCTCCTAAGAGTTTTTCTCAGCCCACACTCCAGTTCTCAAAGATCCCATTGTTCTGCTAAGATGGATGGAAATGGTGGCACCTAAGATACCCATGTAGGGCCAGCTTTTGCTGGGTGTAGGGGCGTTTTCTCTAGTACAATGTCTCTGAAATTGTAATGAAATATTTCATACATCAAGGGTTCATGTAAAGATAATATGAACACTCATAGGTACCCAGCACCTATGTTAAGAAAAAGACTGTTAACAGAGCACTCAGAGGCTTCTCTGTCCTGCAGCTCATTCACAACCCTCTTCTAACTTCCCCCAGGTATTTATGGTCTTACTTTTCTTATGACTTTAAAACATATAAAAATATGGAGAACAATATATATGTTTAGAACTATATATATTTACATAGAAAAACATATATTTAGTTCTATATAATTCTATATATATACATATATCTATATCTCTGTATATTCCTAAATAATATATCAAATTTGCTTGCTGTTGAATTTTATTTAAATGACATTAAACTGTATATGTTCTTTTGCTAATTGCATTTTTTGCATGAAATAATGTGAGATTAAGCCATGTTGGTGCATTTAAATACTCATTCCTTTATTTCTTCTGCAATATTGTGTTCCACTCCATAGATACAGTATAATTCACTTATCTATTCTCTGTTGACAGATACTTAAGGTTTTACTAGTTGTTATAAATAGCAAATTTGAAATGTTCTTTACAATGACAAATTCTGATGCTATGAATGTGTTTTGGACATGTCCTGGTACACATGTGGGAGAATTTCTCCAGATTTTGTAAGTTGGGATGAAATTGCTTCATCAAAAGGTGTGAACGTTATCTCCTTATTTCCAAGAATTTTTACAAAGTGGTTGTATACATCAAACATCAGGGTATAAAGAGTCCTCATGGAGCCCATCCTTGGTAATAGTCTTTTATTGCCCAACATTTACATTTCTTGCCAATCTTGTCAGTATAAAATGGCAGATCTTTCTGGTATTAATTGACATTTCCTTAGTCCTTATGAGATGAAACATTTTTTTTAAATTTTTTGGTTATTGAGGCTTCCTCTCTTGTGTTGAATTCTTTATGTGTTTCCAACACATACCGATCCATTTGATGGACCTCTCTTTATATGGCTCAGGCTAGAAAAGGGAGGGAAGGCGTATGCTGACAGCCTGTGCTCTTTTCTCCCCGAAGGCCCCGAAGAAGCAGGAAGTGGCTGCTATGGATCCCGTTCTACGATCGACATGGGAGTCGATGAAGATGATGACGGATTTGAAGACTACCTAGATTTGGATGTCTCCTTTGAGGAGGTAACCAAATCTCTGCTCATAAAACCTGGGTGTTCTTGTTCTCATGCTGAACAAGGCAACTGAACCAATGGACCATGAACATTTTTACTTCAAACTTACTTAAATTGGCCCATTTGCTCTTAACACTTATTTATTTTCTCTATTAGGCTCCAGGTGCTCATAAATTCATAGTAACTAGAGACCGACCATGCGAATGTCCTATAGCCAGCCCCTGCCTGCTGACTTCACAATCTGGCAGAACCATATTTAGATTTCCCACCAAGTAGACATGTATAAAGTCAGGTATTAGAAGGAAATGAACAATTCCTTGACAAAGTAATACATCGTTGTGATATTATAATAATAAAAATCAGGTAATGTCATCTTTACCACTGATTTTCTGAATAGCATAGGAAAAGTTACTTAAAATCCTTGAGCCTCAAGTTCTTACCCATAAGTGGGGTCAGTACAGTCAGCCCCGTCTACATTCTAGGGTTTTGAGAAATAACAAAACTGACCATATTTTCAAGTATTAGACATCAACCATAAGTAAGGCTGTCTAAACACTGTGCTCTGTGTCAAACCTGAACCCTTTCTCTTCTCTGGATTTAGATGAAACCACTTCCTGCTCTCAAAAGAGGAAATAGGAAGTATTTGGTGGAATCCAAGAAGGAACACAGGTCAAACACAAAGACTGCTCCGAGGCTTGTCCCCCCTACTCTAGCATCTCTCCCAATGACTACAGTGGCTCCCCAACCCACTCCAACGGAGAGGAAAGGGAAGAAGGGCATGGCCATAATGCCAAGGCTCTTTGACATGTCTTGTGATGAGACGATCTGCTCTGCTGACAGCTTTTGTGTCAATGACTACACCTGGGGGGGCTCACGGTGCCATTGCAACCTGGGCAAAGGTGGTGTGAGCTGCTCGGAAGGTAAGCCCTTGGTGGGAAGAAGAATGTGGTGGGGAGGTTGGCTCCAGTGGGACCCAGAGGGCAGTTTTGTGTGCCACACATGGTTCCTTCTAGCCCTTTTTTTTCCTGAGATAAGCACCTTGTCCATGTATTCATAATTAAGTTAGCTGTCCAGGAAAAACGTAAGGCCACTTCCATTGCTTCTAGTTGAATAGCTCCCTGTTTCTATGTGTGCCATACATGTAGTATTTTTGGAGCAATTAAATAATCCTAACGATACCTTGGGGAGGCAGACTTTACTTGGATCACATCTCTACTGAAAAAATGCTGCTGAAACTTGGGCATGAAGTTAAGAAAGATGATAATTGAGCCAACTTATATCACACAAATATCCAGCTAGAAGGCAGGTGTCAGTGGTCTTGAAATTATTGATTTCTTTTTAGGGTAGCAAGTTAACAATCTCTAGTTTCTCCCTAAAAATTTCAGAAGCTCGAAGTTCCCAAGAATCAGAATCAAAAGTAGGGAAGATAATAAGTAGGTGTCAAAAGTAGAGAAGATAATAAGCTGGGTATAACAGATTTGGGGGGTTTTCACTTAATGACCTCTAGGCAATGGCATATATTGATTTTTGTACTTGAACAAATAAGGAAATCATATAGTATGCTTTTATGTTGTCTTTTTCTCTTTTTAGATATTGTTATACAGTATCCTCAGTTCTTTGGCCACTCCTATGTAACTTTTGAGCCTCTGAAGAACTCCTATCAGGCGTTTCAAATTACTCTTGAATTTAGGGTAAGAAGGATTAGTTGTTTGATGAAAGCCTATTGGGCGGACATCTTAGCTGGGCATTAGGCCGTATCAAGTGGGGCGGGCTGGGAGTGCAGGAAGTGTGGAGGTATATAGCAAAAGTAAATATGACACAGAGTCTGTCCTTAAACACATTCACAGGGTAGCAAGAATGATGGGCACATTCATAAGTTCAAGGGTGCCAGTGAGCAGAGGGTGGGTTCTGTGTGTTACTGAACTACGGAAGTGGCTGGCTGGCCAGTGAGAGCGTGTAGGTCCCAGCCCTGTGGCTCATCATGGTGACTCTTCACAGACCGGGGTCTCAGAGGCATAACGAGTTCTCCATTCCAAAATCCCTCGTGAAGGGAGCTCACAAGTCTGCCATCCTTGCTATGACTGTAATTGAACGAATAGAAAAACTGCTCTATACACAGTCCTTGCACGTAGTGAGAGCCCGGGGATGCTCTCCGACCTGAATGACAACAAATCAGATCTCAGTCAGGACTTCAGCTTAGAGTCACTCTTTTGGGCATCTCAGACAGCACAGCAAGGGTTGGTGATCTGGAAACAAGTCCCCGTTGAGGTCATGGTCACAGTGTTGAGTGTCCAAAAGATGATCTGTCCCGGTCTAGGGCAGCCAACAAGGGTGAAAACAACCTAGTCTAGCAGCAGGGCAGATTTTATCGGCCTGTTCCCCGAACAGCAGTGAAGAAGCAAATGTGTACCCTTCTCCAGAGGGAGGGAAGTAAAAAGGAGTTAAAACAAACAAAAAACAAGAATGTTCTTTGGTGAAAATAGAATTTGATGGACATGCAAATAGCCTCTCTTCCCACAGTCTCTGTGCACATGGTTTTCCTGAGGCTCTGCTGGTGGACCCACCAAGCAAGGGAAGAGGAGGGCCGAGCCAGTTTTCCCTAAACTCACTGCCATTCCTCACACCCTGTTTATATTGCTGCCCTTTGTTCACTGGAAAGGAACAGAGACTTGAGACCTGGGAGTTCACTGGAGTCTGTGTGCTCGCTCGCCCCTTTGTAAATAGGGCCACAGAGAGAATGCTCAGGTTCCATAGTCATGAGTGTTTCCAGGTGGTGCTCATTGCTTGTGTGGCTTTTTTCGTACACTAGGCAGAGGCAGAGGACGGGTTACTGCTCTACTGTGGGGAGAATGAACACGGGAGGGGCGATTTCATGTCTCTGGCCATCATCCGACGCTCACTTCAATTCAGGTAACTCCCACCGAAACCCCCCGCATTTGTTAATACCATCCAACATTATGTTTACATTTTTACAGTGTGAGTAAAATATAAATGGGATGGGTCCCTGTGGATAAAGGAACGATGTATATAAGGCAAGCCTGGAGGAATTTACTCAATAGTGGCATAGCAGGAACGCGGGTCCCCCTCGAAGCTTGAGTTCAGTCCATTCATTCAACAGGAAATGCTTCTGGAGCCCCTGCGGTATACCAGGCACTTTTGTAGGTCTGCAACAGTGAGCCCAAGCAATCCAGTCCCTTTGCTCCCTGAGCTCGAGTAGACGTGACGGGAAGGAGGCTGAGATCTTCTTGTCTCCTGTGGCAAATTGGAATGATGACCATGGAGAGCAGACAGGAACCTACAGCCTCCTGAGGCTTCCCAGAGGCTCAAAGCCCATCCTTGGCTCACCACCCCAACCCGCCCCAGGGCCGTGGACTGTTTGGGGCTCCTCCTCAGCCCTAGTCATTTCTCCCTCAACATACTTTGGAAGCCGCCTTTAATCTGTGCATGGTTTTCTGGGGCCGAGTTTTGTGGAGGTGCGAGGTTTGAACCGCCCTCGTGGGGGTGTACATAGCACCTATCTGAGAATGACCAAGGGGGGTCAGCCTTGTCCTTGTCCCTAGTGTGCTGGTTAAGGTCCGATCGCACCATTCCTCTGCCGCCTGACCTTCAGCAAGTGACTTAACCTCTCTGAGCCCGCATTTCCTCCCAGGACTCTTGTGAGGATGAAATGAATGGATACACAAAAGTGCTCGGAGCGGTGCCTGGCTCGTAGCAAGCACTCCAGAAGCATCGGCTGTTATTGTCTTTTGATTATTTCAGCCCTCAAATTACTTTAGGTTAAGCTGGAGACAACGGTCGAACATCCCACTTGGGGGGAAGACAGCGGTCCACCATTGCTTTGACTCGTGGGGGTCCGAGGCTGGGCCAGGGTCCGGGCAGTGGTTCTCACACTCACGCACACACTAACGCTCGGAGGATGCGTAGCATTGGCGGGAGTTTATGGCAGCCTCCCTCCAGCTCTGCATCTCCCGATTCCGCTACCCCCTCTAGATAAGCCTACTCCGCCACGCGTCTCCACCCCATTCCTCTGCACTGAGGATCATCATCGTGGAGATGCAGGGAATCCATTAGCTGCGGTTAGTGCAAGTCCTGAGAAGGACGATGCTGGCCACGTGTCCTTCCCCACTGGCCATCTCAGGACCCATGGGGAAGCGGCATGGCAGCCGTCTGGAAATTGACAGGAAAGGGTCAGAATTCTAGACGTCAGGCACAGTGACTAGCGGGTGCCCTGCGCCATAGGGAAGTTGGAGAAAGAAAACAAAAACAAGAATAAAGCAATCATCTGAGAATGTTCCCCCTCCGCCCACACCCCCCAGCAAAGCTGGGGCCTCCTGTGGAAACTGTGCTACATTTGGGCACAGCTGAACACAGATGGCGGCGCTGGCCGGCTTGCCAAGATGAGTGTGAAGGCTTGCGTTTTTTTACATTTTATTAATATCACCGAGCCCACCATCTGGGAATTGGGGAAGGTCCCCAGGGAAATACCTGGAAGCAGAATGACTCAAGTTCTAGTTCGCCGTACCGTGGATCCCCTTGAAGCACCTGGCAGTCACTGGAGGTGGGAGGGAGGTCTTAGTTGCCCATCCTTTTCGAAGCTGCAGAGAAAATCAGGTTGAAGAAGGCTCCACATTTGAAAGCTCTGTGGACAGAGTAAAGATAGCTGGACTGAGACTGGTCCAGAGAGCAGGCAAAGTGTAGCTCTTTCGTGTGGAGATTGTAACAGTTCTTAATATTCATAAACCTATCCGAACAGGTTGACTCTCAAAGAAGTCATTGCCCTGCAAATGCTGTCCGGGGGTCAGAACACCTAATGAGCTGGTTGAGCAGAGGGCCTTTTTCTCCTTTTCCTCCCCACAGGTTTAACTGTGGAACTGGGGTTGCCGTCATTACAAGTGAAAGCAAGATCAAACTAGGGGCCTGGCACACGGTCATGCTCTACAGAGATGGGCTGAGAGGGCTGCTGCAGGTGAACAACGGCACCCCGGTGTTGGGCCAGTCCCAGGTGAGTGTGAGCGCCCTCCATTAGCATCCCTGCCTCCTCCCCCCTCACACCCCCTCCCCGCTGAGAGCTGAGGCAGACGCAGGACGCAGGCTCAGGGCACTCATCCATCCCACATCTACTGAGGAGAAGAGTTGAATTCGCAAGCATCATCACTGTGGGGGCGCAGAAACACACAGTTGGCCTTGTGCTCAGGGCCGTGTCCTCTTTCCACAAGGACATCAAAGCCAGGGGAGAAGAAGGCCTGTATTGGAAGAATAGAAGCCATTATTAGTGCCAAACGCAAAGCTTGCTTTTAAGGCAAGGGTGTTGCCATGAGGCTTTAGAAAACAGTCCTGAAAAGTTCCCTTGGTTGAATCTGCAGGAATGATCTTTTCATCTACCATGGGGGGGGGCGGGGTGGGGGAAATGATTACAGGAAGTGGTCAAACAATTTAACTGTTGGGCTACGCAGTAAATCACCTAGGTATTCACATATTAGTCATGCTCTGGGCAATTTTAAAGCCCTGTTTAGAATAAACAGTTTGGATTAGCAAGCTGCCAAGGAGCCGAGTCTGTAATTATAATCAGGTAGGTGTCTGTATTCTCTGAGGAAAAATGTAGCAAGAAAGCCTTTGTGTATACGTGTGTGGTTTCCTCCCTGCCTGCACTTTTCCCTATTTTTTACTGGCAAGACATGTTATATAAAGGGCCATGCCTTGCTGATTCCCATCAATTTGGATCCCCGTGGTTCCAAAGGAAAAAGAATCCAAATTGAGTGACTATGAATCCAGTAAGGTCGCTTGTGCATATACGCATGTTATTTTTAAGAGAAAAAGGACAGGATAAATGAACTACAGAATCATATACGTGCCAGGACAACAGCCCTAATATGATTACAGTTAAGTCTGATAGGAATAAAGAAGCTTTGAACTTGGATCCCAAATACTAACCATGAAAATAGGATGGAGAAGCTGTAATAGAAGCAATACATGTGAGAATGTCTTACAGTTTAAAGCAAGGAAATTCAATAAAGGTTAATAAACAGAGCCATGTAGTAACAACAAACTCAAGAAATGATAAGTCACATTAATAGAGACATAGCATCCAGAAAAATGGAGGTGATAGTCCTATTATATTCTAGGAGCTATGTATATAGCCTCCAGTGCTCTATTGGTAACTCAGATCCTGTAAGAGGCTTGCATTCAGATCTGTGATTGCACTCTAGGAGGACCACAGTTGAATTGGAGCATGTTTAAACAACAGTCATTGAAACAGGAAACTGACCTAAAATCCCTAGAATGATCAACAGAAGGAGCATTGTTTACTTTGGAGAGAAGAAGATGAAGGTGTGGATGGTGACTTTTCATCATAGAGGGAGAGTTTGGGGGAAGAAGGACTTACTCTGTGGACCCCCAAGGTGAAGTGGGATGGGGAGATCCTAAGGAAGTGATTTTAACTCCAGTTAATCATACAAAGGTATACAGAAGTGCATCAGATGATCTCAGAGACTGTTCCCTGTCCTTGGAGGTGTGCAGAAAATATGTTACCAAAACCTTTTGGTAGGGACACACGAGGGCTCCAGGAGTCAATGGGAGATTGGACTATATGAGTTTCCGTATCTTTTCTAATCCTGTGGGTCTATAATTTTAATGAATATAAGAATTAATTGCAAGAAGCATGTAATTTTATGGCTACTCAGGGCAATGTTTGCCTCTACTACCAGGATTTGCTAGTAAGTTGAATAAGCAGGACAATAGCTGTGGAATGTTTAGTAAACTGTCTTGGGAGATAGTGACTCTGTCTTTTTTTTTTTTTTTTTTAAATTACTTATTTGTCAGAGTGAAAGGGAGAGAGAGACAGAGAACAAGCACAAGCAGGGGGAGCTGCAGGCAGAGGGAGAAGCAGATTCTCCACATAGCAAGGAGCCTGATGTGTGACTTGATCCCAGGACCCTGGGATCATGACCTGAGCTGAAGGCAGCTACTTAACTCACTGAGCCACCCAGGTGCCCCGTGACTCTGTCTTAAATCAAGGTTTACAAAGTTCTTCAGGGTCTGGCTTTAGCCTGATTCTGTAGGGGAGCTCTGTAGTATAAGTTACACCTCAGAGTAATCCTAACCCAAAGCAAGGGAATTGGACTTTCACACTTTGGCACCCATCAAAAACTGTTAAGTGCTGTGCTGGGCATAGGCAAACTCCAGGGCACTTCCAGTTCTCTGATAGCAGGCAAAGCAGGCTCCAGAACCCAAAGCAACCCTCATTAGTGGAAGGTAAAGGCCAACTTTTATTAGACTATTGTCTAGGATGTTGTGAGGGAGGCTCAGAGGAACCACTCACCCTACAATGCATGGAATGTTCCAGAAAAGGAAAAAGAAAAAGATTGAGTTGTCAGGCCCCTGCTGTGATCCTGGAGCAAGGAACAGAGTGAAAATGGGATCCAGAGTTAATTCTGAGGATCTTAATGAAATAAACCCATAGGGCACTCAATTCATCTAACGAAAGCAGTGTGCCCAGTGGCTGGCGAACAATCCTTATAATTCTCTGTAAGTACTTTAAAGCTGCCTAGCTCATATTCAGTATACTAGTTATAAATCATTCTTATCTATTCATTAGAAAAGATAAAGTAATGATTTAGATGTTCTATTTGTTGGCAACAAAAGTCTAAAAGATAAAGATTTTCTTTATTTCAGTGGCTTACATTCTGGGCTTTTTATAAATTCTGGCAACATGATTTTCCCAGCTCCCTTTAATCTAAATGATTAAGATATTTCTTTAATATATAAAAACAACAACAACAATAACAAAAATGACAAAGAGTACTTTAATTTTGTCCTACCTAATGTTCAGGTCTGTATTTTATAACCTCAAAACCTGCAATCCAGATTGTGGTTTTCTCTAAGATTAGAAATGTCCCTACCTAACTATAGATATATACATACACAAAAGTTGTACCGGTGAGCAAATTTCAAAATATTTTGCAACACAATCTGTGTGGCAATCCTGCCCTCTCCCCCACCACACACAACTTTCTTGCAGGACATAGTATATAGGAGACTAGGAGAGTAGAAGGTAAGTGTTAGCCCACATATACACAAAATTAGCATTATCACCTTTTGAGACATGCAAGAACCCTATGATTCATCCAAGGTACACAGTAAGTTGGTGTCGGGACTAGAAAGAGAAAGTTTTTTTTGGATGTCCAGCATGGTGCCCTGCCTGTTGGGTTACTCTTGGCTCTGACCCACCTTCCCTTCCCTTCCCTTCCCTTCCAGGCATTCCAAAACCCCTTCTCAAAACACAGCCCTTGGAGGAGCTCACTAGGTTTCCTATAGTAACCATGGGTTTAATTTTCCAGGCAATGTTGTAAACATAAACACAGATGGAAGAAAGCAGTGGGGCTGTAAACTACATCTTAACCATGCCCCTCATTAAAATCTGTTGTGTTTTGGCTTTTGATTTTGGTCAGTGAGTTACAGTGTTCATCTTTCTTAAAGGGCCAGTACAGTAAAATTACCTTCCGGACACCCCTCTATCTTGGTGGGGCTCCCAGCGCGTACTGGTTGGTCAGAGCAACAGGAACAAACAGAGGCTTTCAAGGCTGTGTACAATCGCTCACCGTTAATGGGAGGAGAATCGACATGAGGCCCTGGCCCTTAGGGAAGGCACTCAGCGGAGCTGATGTGGGTAAGTGGTTGCCCAGTGGGCCTGGGTGCTCTTCTGGGATTGCCTTTCTGGTGTGGGCCAGGGATGTGAGCAGTTTCATGGACTACAACCGTAGGCACCTGGTTAGCCCAGAGGGGAGCCCAAGGGGTGAGGTTGGTGCTTTGCAGACATGATGACCTGAGCCTGACCAGCAAGACGTGGTAAACAGTATGGCACACCCACTCCTTGGTTGTGTCCTGCTGCTCTTGGCCTTCTCCATGACGCCTGGCATGGTCTTAAAAACATCAAGCAGTTCAGCCCTTTCAGCCTTCCTCCTCGGTCCCGTGGAAAAGCCAGCACAATAATACAAAAAGAACTTTCATAAGCCCTCTGCTTCCAGAGAAATGACCAAATCCTAATTCTTGACCACTGTGTCCAGCACTTTCTTATATGCCTTAACTGCTCACACTAGCTCTACGAGGTAGCGATTGTTACTATTATGCCTATTTTATGATTTATATTTTTACTTTATTTTTAAAGATTTTACTTATTTATTTGAAAAAAGAGAGAGACAGAGATAGTGACAGAAAGCACAAGCAGGGAAAAGAGGGAGAAGCAGGCTCCCCATTGAGCAGGGCGCCTGATGTGGGACTCCATCCCATGACCCTGGGATCATGACCTAAGCCGAAGGCAGATGCTCAACCAATTGAGCCACCCAGGCACCCCTGTTGTGCCTATTTTTTACATGAGGAAACTGGGGCTGAAAGTCAAATAAAACTTATCCAAAAGAGCAGGCAGAGATAGGACTGACTTTTTTTTTCTATTTTCTTTTTTTTATTAAGACTATTTTTTTAGCAGTTTAAGGTTCACACAAGAAAGTGAGGGGCAGGTACAGAGATGTCCCTTATACCACCCACCCCCACCTGCATGGCCTCCCCATGACCACCAGGCCCCTGGTTACACGCGGTGAGCACGCACTGACCCGTCAGTATCACCCAAAGTCTGTAGTTCATATTGTGGTTCACTCGTGGCATTGTGCGTTCTGTGGGTGTGGACAAATGTATAACGTAAATCCACCATTCTGGTGTCATACAGAGCGTTTTTGCTGTTCTAAAAGCCCTCTCTGCTCTGCTCATTTATCTCTCTCCTCTCTCCCATCCCCCAACCTCTGGCAACCACTGATTTTTTTTTTTTTAACATTCTCTATGATTTTGCCTTTTCCAGAATGTCACATAGTTGGAGTCATATTGTAACTAGCTTTCTCAGATTGGCATCTTTTGTTTAGTGATATGCATCCAAATTTCATTCATGCCTTTTCTATTTTTTTTAAGATTTTATTTATTTATTTGACAGACAGAGATCACAAGCAGGCAGAGAGGCAGGCAGAGGCGGTGGGGGCTGCGGAGAAGCAGGCTCCCCTCTGAGCAGAGAGCCCGATGATGGGGCTCCATCCCGGAGCCTGGGATCCTGACCCGAGCCAAAGGCAGAGGCTTAACCCACTGAGCCACCCAGGCGCCCGTCATTCATGCCTTTTCCTGGCTTGATGGCTCATTTCTTTTTGGTGCTGGGTGATATTTCATTGCCTATATGTACTACGGGCATGTCTGTCCTGCTCACTGAAGGGCATCTCAGTTGCCTCCGTGTTTTGGCAACTATGAATAAAACTGCTCTAAACATCAGTGTGAAGGTTTCTTGGGTGGACATAAATTTTCAACTTTTTGAGGTAAATACCAAAAAGGAGTGTGATTGTTGGGTCACGTAGTAAGAACATATTTAGTTTTGTGAGAAGCTGCCAGACTGTCTTCTGGAGTAGCTGCCCCATTTTGCGTTCCCACCTGGAATGTTTGAGAGTTCCTGTGGCTCCACAGTTTTGTTAGCGTTTGGTGTTGTCCAAGTTCCAGATTGTAACAGATGTGCCGTGGTATCTTGTTGTGATTTGCATTTCCTTGATGACCTATCACGTGGGGTATCTTTTCATATGTTTATTTATCACCTGTATATCTTCTTTGGTGAGGTGTCCGTTAAGGTCTTTAGCCCATTTTTTAAAAAATCAGATTTTTTTTTATGGTTGAACTTTAAGACTTTTTTTTTTAATGAATTTTGGACTACAGTCCTTTTTCAGATATGTCTTTTGCAAATATTTTCTCCCAGTCTGTGGCTTATCCTCTCATTCTCTTGTCACTGTCTTTCATATATTAGAAATATTTAATTTCAGTGAAATTGAGCTTATCAGTTACTTCTTTCAAGGGTTGTAACTTTGATGTTGTCTCTAAAAAGTCATTGCCTTACCCAAGGTCATCTAGGTTTTTGTCAACACTATCTTCTAGAAGTTTCACAGTCTTGTGTTTTACATTTAGGTCTGTGATCTCTTTGAGTTAATTTTTGTGAAGGGTGTAAGATCTCAGTCTAGATTATTACCATTTTTTTTTTTTGCATGCGGATGTCCAATTGTTTCAGCATGATTTTTTGAAAAGACTAGAATTCTTTTTAAAGGAATAAGGATGTTTTATTCCATCGCTGAGAGCAGATAGGTATTCTAAATTTGGTTAACTCAGTGACTGTTTTAGTCTGCTAGGCCTGCCGTAACAAAATACCACAGACCAGGTAGGTTTTTGTTTTGTTTTGTTTTGTTTTGTTTTTGCTCACCGCGTGGCAGGTAGCTTTAATAACATTGTTTTCTCACAGCTCTGGAAGCTGGAACTTCATGACGAAGGCACTGGTAGATTTGGTTTCTCCCGAGGCCTCCCTCCTCGGTTTGCCTTTGGCAGTCCTTCCTTCATCGTGTCCTCCTGTGGCCTTGGTCGGTGCCTATATCCCTGGTGTCTCTCCCTCTTCTTATAGGACACTGCTCAGGTTGGATCACTAAGACTTCAGATCACCTTAATTACCTTCTCAAAGGTCCTGTCTCCAAATACAGTCATACTGGGAATTAGGGCTTCAACCTATGAATTTTTTTTGTAACTTCCTCGTAAGATTACTTTGTCCAGATGAGTTGTGGTGCATATAAGTACTAAGAACAAAACCTTGCACATAACAAATGTGTTGTAAATATTTCTTGCTATTAATATTATTATTAATATCCTGACTTCTCCCATTAAGCAGGCTGTAAGTTGTTTTTTCTCTCTTCATTGAACTAATAGAGAAACAGCCCTGAAGGACAGATCTGTAACCTTCAGGCCCCATGGTCATCTGATGGGTAGTTACGACATTGCAAAGTGAGCAAGGACCAATTTCTGGCAGTGCTTTAAATTCTCACACAGTGTGAAACCAACCTCTCCATTGAGCCGATGGCACCAGGCGAGCCCACCTTGCTGGCTCTGGGCTCCCTGGGAGCTACTATTGGATTCTTTGATGACTGTGAGCCTTATGATAAACCTTAATGGTAGGCATCAGTCATGTTGCCTTTTTTCCTTTTCTTCCCATATTTCACCCTGGCGTGCTGGGAAAGGGCTGCTTCCTCATACTCCATACTTGCTTTACTCGGAGTTAGTCCTTCAGTAATTCAAGTTCTTTTAAGTTAAATGCAGTGCTACCATGAGGAAGGCTGGGCTCATACCAACAGCAGTGAATTTCTGGTGGGGATACAGGCTTCCAGAAGAATGCAATGACAGTGGCAGACCCATGCTTCCTCTGTCTGGTACCTCTAAGTTGGCACTGCTATCTGCAACCCCAGCTTTTTCTTTGTTCCCCTCACCCCTCACCTCAGTCTGCCTCCGCGCCTCGGAGGGACCTTTCATTCCCCAAGCCCTCCCACCTCATCTCCTTCATTAGATTATTCCCAGTGATTGAACTCTCTTTAAACTCACGTTCTAGACTAGTCTGCGATCTCAGCAAATTTTGCATTCTCTGGCCTAGACTTTTCTTTTAGTATTTCTACCTAACTTCTCCAACCTAAACCAGCAGCACTCCTTTTTTCCAATCCTATCTTGGATCTTCACACCCCGCTGGGTCAGCATGACAAAGCCAGCTTCCTAAGTTATTCGAGACTCCAGAGGTCTGAAGTGTCCATGGGTCTCTCCATGGGCTTATCAGTCTTTTAGTCATTCTTTCCCTGAAGATACTTGCTTAAGCATCTGCTTAATGTCAGTCATGACTCTGGGTGCTGGGGATAAAGTAATGAACAAGAACCGTAGGATCTGAGCTCAGCCCTCACGTAGCTGCCACAAGGAGAGGCCAGATTGATCAAACAACCACACGAGTCATTGTAAAATGACATTTGGGTGTAAGTGTTACAAAGGAGGAGTGATAACACAATAATAGTGTGCAATAAGGGAATTGTATGATCAGGAGGTCCAGGAAAGCTTTCTGAGGATCTAATGCAAAGTTGCTATCTGAAGCATTTTTCTTTTAAAGCAGATAAGAGAGGGAAGAACATTCCAGGCAGAGGAAATGACTTGTCCCAGTGGGAGTACGAGGGGGAGGTGGGGTATCGGGATGTAGTCTGTGTTTTGAAAAGATCCCCCTGGCCATGGACAGCTTATTGGAAGCAGCATTCAGGATGCACGTTAAACTGGCCGGGAGGCAATGGCAGCAGTCCAGATCAGAGATAATGGCGATTTGCTCCAGGCTGGTGGTGGTGGCAGAGGTGTAGACTAAGTTGACAGGTCTTCAGTAGGGGAGACAGACAGGCCTCAGTTCTGGACTGGAGGACAAGGGGAAGAGGTTGCTCCCTGCCCGTGTGTCCTTGGTGTCTTCTACCCCATGATGTTCCACCTTTGCTTTACTCCTCACGGGCCTCATTTCTCTCCCGCCCTCACTTCATTGTCTTGCGCAAACACAAGCTGGCATCCAGTAGGTTCAACAAAAGTGATTTCATATAGTGAGGCTGAGGTACCCCCAGCACTCTAGGCCTGTGACCTGGCCACCAACTTTCTTCCTCCCGCTCTCAGAGTGGGAAGATTTCCTCATTTCTAAAACTAACCTGTTTATCTCCACTTTGCATCAGTCCTTCCCTATATCCCTGGACCTTGCTACCAGGATCATCATTTCAGTAACCCAAAGGTTCTTAACCTTTTGTGTGCCATGAACTTCTCTGGCAGTCTGGTGAAAGCCAATGGACTCTTCTCAAATGTTTTTATTATTTTTTTTTTAGGATTTTTTTTTTTTTTTTTTGAGAGAAAAAGAGAGAGAATGCAAGGGAGAGAGATTCCTAAGCAGGCTCCATGCCCCAGCGCAGTGGCTGATGCAGGGCTCGATCTCATGACCTAAGATCATGACTTAAGCCAAAATCAAGAATCAGATGCTTAACCAACTGAGCCACCCAGGCATCCCAAGATTTTATTTTTACGTAATCTCACCACCCAATGTGGGGCTCAGATTTATAACCCTGAGATCAAGAGTCACACGCTCACTGACTGAGCCAGCCAGGCACCCCTCAAAATTATGTTTTTAAATGCAGAGAATAGGGGCACTTGGGTGGCTCGGTTGAGCCTTTGCCTTCAACTCAGGTCATGATCTCAGGGATTGAACCCCACGTGGGGCTCTCTGTTCAGCAGAGAGTCTGCTTCTCCCTCTGCCCCTCCCCCACAACTCAAGCTTACTCTCTCTCTCTCAAAGAAATAAATAAAAACTTAAAAAGAAATAAATGCAGAGAAAAATATCCCTGATAGGAAACACATTGAAATAAAGCCATACAATTTTTTTTAAGTTTTGTTACTATAGTAGTATCTGTGCTTCTTTATAAAGCATTAGAGAATAAGATTATTTAATGGGGGTGGAAGAGCTACCATGATTTCAAAGTAGTAATTAGCATAAATGATATTTTGAGATATCTGCAATGAGTGGAATGTGATATAACAGTAACTCGGGTCTGTTGGCCACAGGCCACGAGCACTGCCCATTCTTAGAGGCTTGTTGCCTACGTTAGTAACTGAAGGGAACACTCCTGTTCAGTTGGAAGTGAGGGAAAATAAAGATTAATGTGTTTTATCAGTTCATGGATCCCCCCTGCCCGGTCTTATTCTCACTTGCTCAGGTCCCCCTGCTGAAACCCAGCACCATGCCTCACACAGCCCTGTTACCTTCCACGCTTGGGAACCCCGGGCACCTCGCTCCTCTCTTTCTAGACCCACCACTCCCGGTCTTTCCAGGCCCCTATGCGAACCCCCTGCAATGGGGCTTCTGCCTTCCATGGCACAGCAAAATCCCTCTCCTAAAACCAGGTGTGGTCACCCTTTTACAAAACCCACAGCCCTTCTAGGACTTTCCAGCAGTATTAACTCCTCCTGCTCTCTATGTTCTGGCTCTACTTGGAGCTTCCCCAAACCTGCCCTGAGTCCTCCCAGCCCGCTGGCCTATTCTCCCGTTGTCTTCTCTGCCAGCTTCTCACCCTTATCTGGTTCCCTGAGAGTCCCATGGGGCCCTTTCCCCATCCTTTCTCAGGAAGCCCCTGCACTCCTGGGGTCCGGGTCACCCCCACGTCACCGCTGCCCCCCAGCGTGCTCTCCGTGTGTGGGGGCTGTGTCCACAGGGCTGAGCAGGGGATACTGGCACAGTGGCCGCAGGCTTCAGCTGAGTGAGGCCACCTCCTCTGCCCAGAGCAACCTGTTCCCGCTCCCAGCCGTGCTCATGGTTCTGCTCCTGCCACTCTATGCAGACGGCCTGGTGGGGACCCCGGACCACCTCCACCTTCAGCCTCTAGGAGGAACTTCCTTCCTTGCCTGTGTCTTTACTTTCTCTCCATGTCCTCTGCTTCCACCCTGTCCAGCCCCAGGTTCTCTCCCCATAAGGTTTCGTTCCTGTTTCCCACGCCAGCACTCCCGGTCCGTCTTGCATACCATGGCCGGCAGAATCTAGCCGAAACACACTTCCATCAAGGAAATGCCCCATCCCACTCCCACCTCTTAAAATATAGTCACAATGCAAATATATAAAGTAATATGTTCCTACATGCATCTAAAATAACTCGAGAATCCCATGTCTTCCCTGTGGGAGCAGCCCTTCTCTGAGAAAGAGCCGCAGCCCACCAAGACCAGTGGGGGCACGGGCCCTGCAAGTCTGGCTCTCGGGGATGCTCATCACCCTCCCTGTGGAGCCAGGAAGCTGGCCGTGTGCTCGGACTGTGACTGCAGACCACCCCATCACTTTGGCCTGAACTTCCCCCTGGGATCCCCCAGCCGGGATTTGCCAAAGCCAGCCCACCCTGGCTGGAGCACCGAGCCATCTGCAGGGACTCGAATTCAGCTCTGTCACGGGCCACTGCAGTCGGCCTCCTCGCGGGGTGCACACTCTACCCAGCCCAGTTCATCCTCCCAGGGAGGCTGAGCACGGAATCAGGGACTGGATCAGCTCGACGAATGCAGAGGGCTGAGGACGATAGGATGTGAGGCAGAGATGACACAACCAGGCCAACGAGGGCGGCGGGGGGTGCTGCTTCCAGCTCAGGCAGGCCCAGCATCACCACCTGCAGGGCCCAGGGCTGGACCCCTCAATCAGAGACATGCCCTTTGCCCCCATCCTGGAAAGAAGTGCTTTGTACTCACCTATGTCGCTCTGGACCTTAGTGGCCCTTCTGTCTAATTTATTTCAAAAATACAAGGAGAAGGAAGACGGCAGAAGCAGAAGACAAGCAGCACAGGGGAAGTCCATTTGTTTCCCCTTCACCCGATGATCCTGACAATGACAAAGAGTGCCCTGGATGGGCCTCTCTGTGTTCGGTAAAGAGAATGGACCCATCTCACCACTTTTTACTCCAGGCCACCTTCCTGTCTCCCATGCGATTGGAACAGGGATTCTGGAAGGCATGTGCTGAGGTATTAGGGAGCCCCCTCACCCCTCACCCCTCCCTGCCCTAGACAAAGGAGTGGATGGTTCAGGCCAGGTCATACATTAGACATGACTTCAGTCCCTACCTCATTGCCTCCACTTTGAACCCCCAGGGTGGTAGCACTTAAGGTAAGTGGGGCCACACCAAGAAGAACGCTTCTAACAGAAATGCCTTGTTGACATGGCGAGATTGAAACACACTCTTGTGGGAATAAGAGAGAGATGAATTAAGGCAGAGACCACTCATTCATCCTCGTGAGTGGTCATAAACTTGTCCAACAACTTACTATTGATTAACTGTGTCCACCATGTTTTGAAGATTCTGTGGCTCTTCATTAAGAACAAGCCAAAATCAAATTAAAACGAAGGTACGTTCCACTTACCCTGAACTTGTGCAGTGATACCAGGGAAACAGAGTGGAAGGGAACTGTGTTTATCCGGAGCCCTGAGCTGTTGGCATGCTCAGTGCCATCATCTCGGCCTGGCTCCCATGATGGATCTATTTGGTAATTCCTCTTCTGTATTTAGGGGAATGCAGCAGCGGGCTCTGTGATGAGGCTTCGTGTATCAATGGTGGCACCTGCATGGCCGTCAAAGCTGACTCCTACATTTGCCTCTGTCCCCTTGGATTTAAAGGGCGACACTGTGAAAACGGTGAGGAAGAAGCAAGTTGACTGTTATCTCTGCACGGTTAATTCATGTTGATGTAATATTTCATCAGTGTGCTTTTAGCAAGGTCCCATACATTTTTATGGGATTAAAATTTATGCATTGTTGGGAGACACAGGAGAATCTTTTTTTAACGGTTTTATTTATTTATTTAAGAGAGAGTGCGTGCATGAGGTGGGGTCGGGGGAGAGGCAGAGGCAGAGGGAGAAGCAGACTCCCCACTGAGCAGTAATCCCTACACAGGGCTCAATCCCAGGACCCTGGGATCATGACCTGAGCTGCAGTCAGACCCTTAACCAACTGGGCCACCCAGGTGTCCCCCTGACCTTTTTATAAGGTTGGTGTGTCTTTGAGCGTTAATGGGTCAAACCAACCAAGGATATGTTCATTTGAAGATACTCTTGGGCCAGGCTTTGGTGAGCTCCTTTTGGCCCCACAAAAACTTAGAGAAACCTCTGTGCATATGGTCTGTATCAGACCGTTTGCAGCTCGTGCTCCTTAAAATGGCTGACAGTTTCAGAGAAAAGGTTGGGAAGTGAGACGCAGAATCATTAACAACGGATAGGACAAAAGTCATCTTGATTCTCTGTCTTTGTACTGTTCTAGTGAATTATTCCACCCCTCAATACTGTCTGCATAGGTCCCGGTACATGTAGATGCCAACACGTGTGTATGTACGTGTAAACACATGTGCGTACACAGACACACATATAATAATGGAAAATTTTAAAGATTTTTAAAAGATTTTGGAGCACCATGTAGAGTTGAACATGTTTTAATTTTTTACCAGTGGTTTAAATTTGGACCTAAGACACCACGCTGGGAGAAAAATTTTTGAACACAGCATAATCTCAAATCTCATTTCACCTAGAAGAGGGCCCATTGTTTCCAGTAAACCAGAGCTGTTACATATCATCTCATATTTTGTAGCGTAACATAATAAAGGCTGATCCTTGCTCACATCACACATCGCTGCAGGTCGGTGCGGTGGGGAGAGGGTCGCACTCTCTGCTCCATACAGTCCTTCAGGGATGCAGGCTCCTGCCTTCCAGTGGCTCTGCTGGGGGCCTTAGAATCCACCTCCCGCCACCTCTACTTCCTGCTTTCAGTCAGCAGATGAAGGAAGAGGGCGTGTGGAAGTTGGAGGGAAGTTGGAGAGGCCGGACCTGGGGTGCTTTGTGGTACTCCCACCCACATTCTACTGACCGGAATTCACTTACGCCGGCCAGCTAACTCAGGGCCGCCGGGAAATGCAGTTTTGCTCTCTACGCAGGGAGACAAGAACGTGGCTAGTCCTGCACCAGAGGGATTTCTAATGACACGCTTCTTTCCTCAGCTTTCACCCTGATCATTCCTCAGTTCAGAGAGTCGCTGAGGTCCTATGCTGCAACCCCCTGGCCCCTGGAGCCCCAGCATTACCTCTCCTTCACGGAGTTTGAGATCACGTTTCGGCCGGACTCAGGGGACGGCGTCCTGCTGTACAGCTATGACACAGCCAGCAAAGACTTCCTGTCTGTCAACATGGCAGGGGGCCACGTGGAGTTCCGCTTCGACTGTGGCTCTGGGACCGGTATTCTCAGGTAAGGGCTGCAACCTTCACGCCCCCCACCCCCCGACCCAAACGCTACACAGCAGTCACTTTGGGAGAAGACGACTTTGTCCTGATAGCTGGCACTCTTCCTGTCTTCCCTCCACAGTTATCTTCTCTGAAATTTGTCCTGGTGTTTACACATAACATGTTTCCCTGTGGCTCAGGCTTTCCTCCTGGCAAGACTTCCTTTTCTCCAGTGACTCCCCGGCAGGGAGCGACTCTGTGCTTCCGTCTGTGGCAGGAAGGCTGGCTTCGGCTGGGGTCCCCTGCCTTCCTTTCCTACGGTGCCATCAGGGGAAACGGGAGGAAGTGTAATTCATCGGCACGTGCTCGGAGCATCCCTGGTGGGCGCTCAGCAAATAGATGACAACCAGCAAAGAAGTGTCAGTGGACATGGAACAGAAATGTCCTTGGTGACCTCGCTTTCCATGCTTACTGTCCTCTTACACTGTGTCTCCCGATGGTAACCAGCTACTAGTGAGTCTCTTACCGCTCTCCATGTAGAGCCGGGCACAGAGTCAACCGCCGCAGAGCCCCATCCCTGAGCACGATGCTCCGGAAGGCTGTGTGATGAGCGGTTTCAATAGCATGGCGGTGACGCGTTGCTTCTTAAATACTTGCTGGCAGCGGCAGAATTGGCTCCGAGTTGTCAAACCTGTCCTCCTGGTATCCCGCTTGTACTATTAATTTATTAGCAGATCGATTGTTCCCATCCAGTGTGTCGCTATTCTGATGACTCCCCTAGCCTGTGGATGGTAAGGGCCCATGTGCTTCTTACTTGTTTGTGTCTCCCCCTTCTTGCCGTCTTGCTCCCATGGTAGTTTTTACCTTCAAGCCAGAAGCCTGCTCATCAAAGGCAGACATGGTTCTTGTTCCTATGTTTGGCGAATTGTCTTTTGAAACTCACTGCAGTGTTTTGTTCAATGATGCCCTGCAGCAGGAAATCAGTCGGCGGTGGTTGTTTTAACGGAAATCGTGGGCTGTGTTCCATCGTACTTCCTACTGCCTGACCATCATTTTTAGGAAGAGCGTGCGGGAGAGATGTTACAACCTTACATCGCCCGTAACTGCTGGCCATTTTTCATGGTTGATGAGAAATGCTTACGGCATTAGGTTCCAACAGTTCTTAAAAAGGACTACATTTTTGTACCTCTGGTTATGCAAAAATGTCCTGGGTCTCAAGACAACTTTGGTGGGTATTTAATTGATTCAATTTACATATGATTATGCAAAACAGTCCAAGCAATTCCAGTAGAACTGTTTGTCAAGTTGAGAGGGGAAGACACCTTGAATATCACCTTGTGTTTTCACGTGGCTTCCTCCTGGATTAGCAGTGACCGAAAGCGAGAGCAAAGGGTCGGGTTCATCAGCCTCCTCCTGGACGGAGGGCACCCCCCCCACCTCTGCAGTGACCGCTCCAGCTGTGAGGTCACAGACTCATAGGACCTGAGTATTCAGCATCTCTCTCTTTCATAATTCTGTGCCTCTTTGAGACAAGAGGAGGTTTTAGTTTTTTGTTTTGTTTTGTTACTGTGAGTTATTGTCTTCTTGCCTGGCAGGAAAGCACCCGGAAAAAGGATTCTGTATATTGGTTGTGACAAAAGGAAGCAAGTGCTCAGAGTGTTCAAGGGGCAGAGCACCCTCTGTGCCATCCCCTCTCCAGTATAACCTGACAGCAGTGATTACTGTGGTATTTCAGGCGCCTTTGCAAGATATTTATTTTGAAAACTATTTCAAAGACTTCCTGCTCGATTAGTAACATTCGCTGAAAGCCCCTAACCACAGGAAGTTGTGGAACTGGCCAGATCATTTTAACTTTAGGAAAAGGAGAAGGTAGTCAAGTTCATTATGAACTTGATTCAAAAATCAAGGCAATTGCAATGAGTTTGTGATGGCTGGGATCGATACCAGCATTGCTGAGGAAGGCAGGTATTGACAGGGCGTGACCTCTGCAGGACGAGAACGCCACCAAGGCGCTGTGACTTATCACGGGGATGGGGCTGCTGTAAGAGTGCCTCTGGTTTCTTTATTGCATATCGATTTAGCCAAGGTGATTAAATTCTAATTGCTAAGGACAAATCACAAAAGCATTTACCAGAGCAAAAAAAATCAAGTGAGGGGTGGAGACCTTTCGATAATTGTGCCCATTGGTATTCCTGACAGTTTTCTAAAGATGATCCAGGATCAAAAAATAATTGGGAGGTTCAGTGAAGGCTAGGAACTAGACACCGTTAGAAATACAAATGCAATAATTTTACTCTTCTTGCATACCTCACTATCCAAAGTAATGTGTAAAACTCCTGCCGGTAACATTTAAACTTCAAGCACTTCTACCTTGAATTAGTAATTGAATTTTTAAAGTACCTTTAATCCTCTTCACAATATCAGAAAATATGGAATCCTCCCCCCCAACACTTTTATGAGAAATTTCAAACATATAGTAGAGCTGGAAGAATTATACAGTAAAGGTCTTTGTACCTCTCATTTGCCATCTATAATTAATACTTTGATATATTTGCTTTATCACATGCCTAGATATCCTTATATCCATCTATCTGTCCAATCATCCATCCATCCATCCATCCATCCTATTTTTTATGCATTTCAAAGGATGCTGCAAACATCAGTACAGCAGAGAATCTCTGTTTTACACCAGAGCCCAGGTAACTTCTCCTTTTTCAAAGCTTGTGTGCAACTGTGATCACATCTCACCCCCTTGTCACCTCTCATTTAGAAAACCAGGCTCATCTGACCCACATTTCAGGCTTGTTGTAACGAATAAACAAAATAATAATTGCAATGTTCCTACCGTAAAGGGGTCCAATAGATGGAGCTCGCCCGCTGTGCTTACTAAACAGGAATGATTTTCTTTGGACTGAATGAAATGAGGCATCTGAGGTTGGCCTCGGTTGCATCGGGAGGATTCATGAGCAGGATCTGTAACACCAAGGATGCTAACCCATGCTCAAGTTTCCTTCCTTCAACAGGAGTGAAGACCCCCTCACCCTGGGCCACTGGCACGAGCTGCGCGTGTCTCGCACAGCAAAGAATGGGATCTTACAAGTGGATAAGCAGAAGGTGGTGGAAGCAATGGCAGAGGTAAGAAGGATATATGCGTTAGTGGGAACTGGGGTAGTGTTTTCTTCCTCTCCTGGTGAGAAGAGCAGCAATGTAGTGGGTAAGTACATGGACCCCAGTGCCAGGCTGCCTCGCTTAACACCCAGGCTCCGCACTGGGCAGGTTTCTTCACTTTTCTATTCCTCGGCTGTGAATGGGGGAATGACGGGGAAGGTCTCTTACGGTTGTTGCAAGGATTGTGTGAGCGGCTACAAGTATGGCATTTACAAAATTGCTTGCCATCCCCACCCCTACCGCGGATCCCTGCCGTTGTTCGAGTCAGTGTCTGATCGTCAAGACACGGACTCGGAGGGTGGGCCAGTGGGGTGCGGGTCATACACCTGACCCTAGGCTCCTGGGTTCCAGACCTAGTTCCATTCCGTCAAGTTACATGGGTCATTTGACCTCCACGTTTGTGTTTTCTCATCTATCAAATGGGGATAATGGTGATGAGAATAGGGCCAAGTTCACAGAGTTGTGCAAATGAGAATACCTGTATACGTAAAACACAGTGGTACTGACGCATGGTCAACACTGTGCAGCTTGACTTATTTGTTAATAGAGTACTCTCATGACCTCAAGAACCAGAATTTCTACTCGTTTATAACCTTCATCCATGATTTTATTTCCAAGGTCATGGCCAAAGAAAATAACATTTTTAAGAAGAGATAAAGGAGGTTTATTTTAAATGATAACCTACCAGGATTCTTTACACACAAAACATTTAGTCCCCCCAAAACAGAGGGGACTCTGGATTTTCTACTCTTTTAATTCCCAACAGTCTTTGTTTTGAACATCACCAGATTTAAAGAGGCTATTAATGAATGTGGGTATTCTGATAAGAAAATGGATTGGTAGAAAAAAGGAAGGAAAAGAGACTTCTGGTGAGGAAAGAGGTATTGGGTTGAAGAAGAAAAAAGAAAGAACACATATATGTCCAGAGGCCAGGATTAGGGATGGCAGTGGTGAGAAGTCCTGTCAGAACCAAGGACCTCCTCATGATAAGAAGAATCCCAGACTGCGTTCTGCTTTAAGAGGTGAGGACCCTTCAGATCTACAAAATGTTCTATATGTATTTTGGAAGGAAGGAAAGAAGGAGAGAGGGAAGAAAGGAAAACAGGGTGGAGGGGAGGGAGGGATGGACAGAGGGAAAGAGGGAGATGGATTGTAAAGGGAGAACAGGAATCATTCCTGACATGATCCAGAAAATTCTAACAGCTGAATTTAGTCCAAGATGGAAGTAGAAATTCACAGCTGTAGACTTGACTGGATGTTGACTTAATATGAATTCAAAAAAGCACTGTATCTCTGTAGGCCTTAGTCACAAACATTTGTACAACAGGAATAAAAGTTCAGAATGGGGATATTTGTAGATAGTAGGGTCAAGGCCTTTGGTTTCAAATAAAGAACTCTTCAGAACATGGTATTTACCATTGGCATTCTACAGCGAAGAGACAACACAAAGGTAAAAACCATACCTCACAGTTTCTATTGCCACCATATCAGAGAGTGAGAATTAAACCAGTATTGTGGAACCTGTGCCTCCCTGTTGGCTTTTGGACCAGACAGAGCCTGGAGTGCAGTTCCCACCTGGAAAGCGATGTAAACGTGAGGGTAAAGTATAGCTATTCTGGGTTCATGTGCGGTGGTTTTATCTTTTTTTTTTTTTGTTTTGAGGCAGCTCTGAGCCAGGTGTGGAAGTCCCTGTGCTTGATCTCAATGAGCTGAGCCTTAATCACATCTTCCCCCCAGGGTTTTTGGTTCCCCAGCTGCCCATACCACGTCCAAAGGCATGGCTAACCCTTTTGGTGATAGAGCAGTGGTATTAGGAATAGTGGTCCTAGAGCTTAGAGATGAGTGGGATTAGAGAACACTGCTGGGGGTCAACCCAGGATGTCAGCCCCTAAGTGTCCATACTAAAGCCGAACTGAGCCCTGGGTCCGCTCAGCTGAGAAATACCAACCGTCCAGGGTTGAGTCCATGCCCGACTTAAGGGCTCCAGAAACCCCATCCAGTGGCTTCGCTCAGGTTTCCCATCCACCTCTAGCTAACCAGAAGTGGCAGATCTAGACACGAAGCCTCATTCTGGTGGGGTCTATTTGCTTTTCTCTTGCGGTTCCCCATGGGTGGGGCAGCTGCAGGCCAGCCTCTTGTCGATGGGGTGCGGGTGGGGGACGAGGGTTTTGCTGAGCAACTGAAAAGAAGCTGCTCTCACCCCGTGAGGCTGGTCCTGTTCCCTGGATACAACTGTAACTCAAAGGTTCTTCAAAACAGCCTGTTTCTCTAAATCCCTCTGAGCCTACAGCCTTCTTCCTCTCCTCCTATTATCTGACTTGAACTTTTGGGTAGGAGTTAAGACACGACAGTGATGGGTGCCTGTGGGTGTGTGGGGACAGCTGCTGCCTGGGGCAGTGTTCTAGGCAGCCGCTAGAATTCCAGAAAGCCCTTCGGCTTCTTTGATGAGCACGGCCCCTTGCCAACCCTGGGCCAGTTAAATAAGAACCCCAGAAGCTGCCAAAGGTTGTTGACTGAAGGCGATGCTGTCTGCATCCCAGTCAAGACCTCTCTGCCATTACCTGGTTGGACCCTGCCACTGTGAGCTCCCCCCCGAGATGGTGCCCCTTCCTCTCTGCCCTCCCTGTCTCCCCTTCCCTACTCGGACCTGACGCCGCATCCATTCTCCTCCCTCTGGCCAGTGATCTGCCTAAAACACAGATAGGACTATTTTCTCTCACTGCTTTTTGGGTACAGAGCAATGTCTATGCATGCAGTGTCTGATCCCTCCCTGCCTCTGTTCTATACCTACTGTTTCCCCTCAAGCCCTGACTTTGTCTGGTTTCTACAATTCTGACTCTTTCTCGACCACCTACACCTCCCCCAAGCAAGTACTTCCAGACTCACCGGAACTGCCTTGTGAGCTAGTCCCACCTGCCCGTGTAAGCCTCTGGAGGGCAGGAACTGGGTCTTCCTTGTTCCCTCTTGTCTGGCCAGCATTTAGTGCCTGGGACACAGAAATGCCCAATAATACTGATTAAATCAATGACTAGATGATGCTACTATCTATATTTCATTTCCCCATAAGTCGGAGGCAGCCAGACTTACGTTACCTAAAGAGTGCTCATCCTAGAGATCTCAGATTTCAGTGTGTCTCCCTTGTTGGAACATTTTAACTTTTTGCTTACAACTCTTATCTGGAGGAATTTGGACACTAACTATGACACACAGTTTGTTGTCCAGCCCACGCCTGAGAGTTTAGGCTGGGAAGTAACCAGTTATAGGGAAAGCCTCTGGGGGTTGACATGGGAATTTTTCTCAGAATATGGAAAACAGAAGAATTTCTCTACCCTTTGTAGTTGATAAGGAATGCCTCCCACCCATCACGCCTGGCTTTTCTCTTGGCCTCCAGGGGTTCTGTCTTTACCACTGTGGCATATAACAATAGCTGGTCAAACAGGAATGCTGATTATGCATCCAGCTGGGGCCAAAGTGCTAAGGAAGCAGATCTCAGCCTCCAAGAGAGGCTAGACTGAGCTCATGGCAATCACAAATGGCTCCAAAATATCAAAAGCTACAATAAGGGCTTATTTCTCACTTGAATATCCATCCGTGGTCAGGTGCAGCTTTTTGTAAAAAAAAAAAAAAAAAAAAAAAAAAGATTTTATTTATTTATTTGAGGTGGTGGGGAGGGTAGGGGGCAGACGGAAAGATCTCAAGCAGACTCCCCACTGAGCACAGAGCCTGAGGCGGGACTTGATCTCACCACCCTGAGATCATAACCTGAGCCAAAACCAAGAGTCAGATGCTTAATCAGCTGAGACCCCCAGGCGTCCCTGCTCAGGTGGCAGCTTGAATCGGGCACCCAGGCTGAGAGTCACCGTGAGCTACTCTCTGGCTCGGAAAGCTTCTGCGAAGACATGATTCATTTCTCTGCTGCCTGTGTTTTATTGCCTGGAGCCAGCTCCCTGGCCCCATCAAGATCAGCAGGTTGGAGCTGGTCTTCCTGCAGGGAGAGGGGGTGCTTTTGGAGAAGCGCTGACTACGGGTGGGCAATCGTGCAGCCCACCACACGCACTGTGACAGCTCTCGGTGGTAGACATTAGGGCTCCCATTTTATAGATGTCAAAACAGAGTCTCGGACAGGTTACTGCACTTACAGACGTTCCAACAGTGGGGGTAAGTGGCGATGCCAGCCAATGTGGAAGTCCGGGCCAGCCTGCTGGACTGCGTCCCCAGGGTATCTGTACCCGTTGGTCGCCTTGACTACCTTTTCCGAAGCTGTGTCTTGTTTCCTGTCTCCTCTGTTGGCAGGGAGGCTTCACGCAGATTAAGTGCAACACGGACATTTTTATCGGCGGAGTCCCGAATTACGATGATGTGAAGAAGAACTCGGGCATCCAGAAGCCATTTAGTGGAAGCATCCAGAAGGTACCAGCTTCACTTATGCCTGTTTGTTGTGTGGCCTTGTCTGCAGATGATGGGATCGAGAACTGTGATCGCTGTAATCCAATGCCTCCAAAAAAGAAGCTTGGAGAAAGTTTTAAGGTTTTCTTTCTTAATGCTAGCCACAGAGCTTTCCAGTCCCACTTTCTGATAACGTCTGCTCCCAGGCCTCTGTCCAGCAGACATTCCATGAACGCAGCTCAGTGAAGACAAATCCTTACAGCCAATCCACCAATGGATCCGGGCAGTGCTGAGGGAGCGAGCAGGTGTCAGGTGGCTGCCGGTGCTTCTACCGAAGGGAAGGAGGCAAAGGGGGTCTCCTAGCCAGTCTCGGCTCTGTGCTTCTCTTTGGGGTTGCTCTGCGGTCTGCTCAAGAGCCAACCCCCAGTCCCACCTCCTGCAAGTTAGCAATTGTTCACCCATCACGTAACCCAGCCCCTAAGAGCATAGATGAAGGAAGTCCTTCTGTAGAAGGCTCAGCAAAAACAGTCCTTCAGCTAGTTAAAGCTATAGGGCACTGACCCCACTCATATTTGTCTTGGGGCTGCCCATGACCTCTCTGGTTACGATGACATGTTTTGTCTGTAACAGACATGCAGGCTGACTCACCAAACCAGATTTCCAGGACCATGAAACCCTGGGAGAAAAAGGATTTGAAGAAAAGCGTATTTGATTCCTGGATGTTAGCTTTGTCCTGTTTTCCTTTGGCAACCAATGGTGGGCGGTGGGCTGCTTTCTAGCCTTGGGATAAACCTTGGGGGAGGCCGGAATGAAGGAGGCCAGTGAAAGGAGGCTCTTTCATGATTTGCACTCGGAAAGGCCCTGCGGAGTTCTTTCTCCTCTTGTATCCCAGTGTGGGTCCCCCAAAAGGGGTCCAGTCAACACTTGCTGACTCTGATGTGTTTCTCTGTGTGGCTGAACAGTGATCCATGACACCTCGGCTCAGCCCATAGCCCCCCATCAGCACGGTTGGCCGTGTTTAATCATGTTTTTTGAAATTCTCACTTAGAAAGCAAGCTGAGGTGCTAAGGGGCCCCACGCCCTCTCCCCACCCTTGTCAGGCTTTCCCCTTCCCCCCTTCACACAGCACACAGAACCCTTTCCTCCACACCTCCTCGACAGGAGACCCTGCCCTCCCAGGGGCTGAGTCACTGGCTCTGCCATGTCCTGCGGTGGACGGTAGCATCTGGGCTTGTCTCAAGTACATATGACTCAGTTTCCCTCAGTTTCACTCGGAGCATGGAAAGGGGACAACTATAAAAGGATTCTGGCTGCTTTCTTGCAGCTTGTAAGATTCAAGACCAGGAATAGAAGTGTTCTCCCAACTCTCCTGATACCTTCCAAGGTCTAGGCAAGCTAGACACAGATTAGTGGCAGGAAGGACCATGGCTAACCTCTTAGGACGCCCTGCAGGGTGGAGGTCTTTCTGAGAGGTGCTCTGTCCCCAGGTTCCGCAAAGACTGCATGACACTGAAGCACCCATAGCTCAAACCAAACACACTCTCCAAGGCAAGGGCTGAAAAGCTGGGCTCCGTTTATTTGGGGCTGGAAAGTCCAGTAACCTCTCCCTGTAATCCCTCATTTGCACTAGAGCCCCCACTGCAGGGAAAAGGGTGTGAAGGCAAAGGAGCTCTCCTGTCCCAGTGAGACAGTGCTAAGAATGGGATCTGAGTTTCTTTTTCTTTTTTTTTTTTTTTTTAATGGTGGGGAGCAGGATGTGGAGAGGAAGGGAATTCAAGAGTGTCAGGCAGGGAGGATAGAGGAGTGGGTGGGACAATCGGGAAGACCCAGTTGATGGAGCTGTAGATTCCCCGGAGCCCATTAGCCAGAAGAACATAGCAGCATAGGGAGAAGCTTCTCCCAGCCCCACTGCCACCGGGAGCCATCCAACCCCCTTTGGTTCCTGCCTGTGTGGTTCTTTCTGTTGTATTCTTTCCTATTTGGCTTCACAGCAGCACCTTTCAACCTCGGCTGCATCTTCGAGTCACTTGGAAAGCTTCTAAAAGTGACTGCTGACTGGCCCTCACCTTCAGAGATGCTGAGGGTGACCTACATGGCACCCGGCCATCAGTACTTTTCTTAAAGCTCCCCAGGCCATTCTAACAGGCAGCCAGGTTGAGAACCCTCATTTCTGGGGACCTCTTTATGACCTCCTGGAATCTTCCAGAGCCAGAGGATGCTTTCCTCTCTGCAGAGTCTCCCAAGGGCCACAGGTAATGACATCAGTTTCTGCATCGCTTTTACAAGGTGATAAAAACCGGAACTGGGCGTTTTCTCTTTTATGAAAGCTCCCTGACCAGGCGTCACGCAGGTGAGGATGTTGAGGGAGGCTTCAGCCGATTGCAAAGATGTGTCCCGAGTGCCCGAACGTCTTGACCTTTTGTCCCCTGCAGATCATCCTGAACGACCGCACCATCCACATGAAGCACGACTTCACGTGGGGCGTGAACGTGGAGAACGCAGCCCACCCCTGCGTGGCGGGGCCCTGTGCACACGGGGGCAGCTGTCGGCCCAGGAAGGAGAGCTACGAGTGCGACTGCCCCCTGGGCTTCGAGGGGCTGCACTGCCAGAAAGGTAGGCATGGAGCGGGAGGGGTGTCTCTGGAAGCACGGGGGCCGCACTCTTCCGGAAGGGGCTGGGAACCCCAGGACAGCCAGGCACGTGGTTTTGAGCACTGAGTTCAGGAACGTAATAGCTGGCATGTCCCATGGTTAATTATCCTATTAAAAAAGAATCATAATGTCAAAATACCTCTAACAGTGGGCCTCTTCCCTGAAAATGCCCTGGTGGTCTGAGAACCAAAAGCTTAAATCCTAGTGTAGGGGGGGTTTCCGGGACCCTTGCCTCTGAGCCGTACCCAAAGTCTGTCCTGATAGGTGGGTGCCTGGGCTTTAGAGGCTGGTAAGTATGTTGACCTCTACCTGTGAACGCAATAACGAGAAATCTGAGAAATCTTGCCCAGGACAGAAAAAGGTAAATTCTGCTGAATTATAAATAACCTTCTTGAAGTGCTATTTTTCATGCTCTTTCCTCTGTGCCTGGGTTTCCTCCTCAATAAAATGGGAATAATCATGCAATAATGTCTAACACAGAGGGTGGTAATGTAGGTTAAATGAGGCAATGCTTATTCCTGAGAAACATGTCTACTAAGCCCTCAACCAGTGCTCACCGTTATTGTTATTGGTGAGAAGAAGAAAATCCACTGCAGGTGCTGGGAGTTACTCAGCTTCCAGGCCGCCCTTGTCTGAAAGCTAGAGCAGATCACAGGCCTCGAGTCCCTACCGGATAGAGCTTCCCACACCTGTCCCAGGGAGGCCACGGACCTCGTGTCTGGAAGAGGCCTACCAGCGTATGGTCGTCATGTTGAGCCATTGGATCTTTTTGTTTCAAATATTAGTATGGTCTCACCTATCTGGGAACTAATTTAAAAAAAAAAAAAGGCATCAGGCCACAGGAAGTGAAGAGGTTACCCTCAGTGAAGGGATGTGTGCTCTCTCTTTTCCATCTGTTTCCAGGTTCCTGAACTTTATCAGAATTCGGGCTCAGGGGAAGACAGTTACAGGCAGATCTTGCAGTGTAGGAATAGTAGGAGAACTTGTTTTGCAGCGATCATGGGAACTAGGAATGCTAATTTGCTGGTTGGAAGCCTGCATCGTATTTTATTCCAGTGAATTTTGAAAACTTCGTGGCAAATTATATGAAATACGTTTATGAACGTAGCTCACCCTAGTGATGAACCCCCGTAGAAGAGTAATGGATCCATTTCTGGAAAGATCCTGATTATAATTCTAACAGGCAAATTATTGTTTGGCTAATGGCACGTACTTGTGGAGATTTAGTTCAAGAGTAGCCCATTCATTCGGAAAATTGAGTTTGGATTTTAAAGATTAGTGTTTGAGTTTCCTGGGTCTCCAGCTTTACCAGAAGCAATTCAGATTTGCTCCTGCCTTAAATACTCACCTTAATGGTCCATATATAAAGTCCAGGCTTAAATGAACGTCTCACTTTGAGAATTAGAGGAGGAAGGACAGGATAATTTGCGATCTTGTTAAGCCTTGTTTTCTGCTGCAGAGCAGTAGCCGTAACAGATCTAAAGTGCTCACATTTATAGCTTCCTACCTGAATTCGGGTTCAGTGAGAAGCAAGTATCACCAGCATCAGGAGTCAGAGCTCCGGGGAGGGCCTAGACAGCGGCTAGGGGGCCTGGGGAGCATTAGGCCTCTTTTTCTGGAAAATGTTAGGCTTGAGCCCAGAGTAAACCAGGCCAACTATCACCTCCCCTCGTGTTGTATCAGTGTTTCCTTATGCTTTGAAATAAAGATAGTGTTTCTGCCCTAACAGCAGCCATGGCTGTTCCTAGGAAGGCTTACGCATGGTGGGGGTGGGGGGTGGTAGTGGTGGCCTATAGCAGTCATTTCTTCTGTTATATGGCTTGAGAGCATTAATGGGAGACTGCGTACAGGTTAGGGCTGTTAAGGACAATTTTTTTCTGGGCCTCTGCAGGCACGTGGTGGCACGCAGTGGTCACACAGACTGCTCTAATATTGGGGTGAGCATCTCATCCTGAGTGAGGTTGGAAAGAGAAGGGAGAGAGATGGGCTGCTCTACTATTCCATGGACAGAGAACATTCTTGGTGGGAGAGACCAGGAATGCTCAGAAGCCATCCTTGGTTGTCAGGATGAATCCTGACAGGTAGACAGGAAACAGTCTTGTCTAATCCAGCGAGGTGGTCCCTAACTTCCTATATTTAAAAGTTTGGGCTTTCTTTCCCCCTCTCCGATAACCAGATCATGTTTCAAAAGCAAGAACCTATTCTTAGTATTCCCTCTGGAAGTTAAATCCTTTTACAACAACACATTGTGGAAGTCACCAGCGCTAGGCCTCATTCAATCCATACCTTCTCCTCCAGCAGTTTAGTTTTGGGGAATCCCTGGTGAGTCTGGTTTTCTCTACCCTGGTCGGGGAGTTTGTGGCATGCGGGCGATTTCTGCTAGGACACTCATTGGGGCTTGGCACCTGTTCTCACCTCTTGGTGGCCCAGGAGGGTTGGAACCAGAAACTTGGGCAAATCCTGGAGTGGTCTAGACACCCAGACCATCACAGGGCTGTAGGGACCTCTCCCTTTGTCCCTGCAAGGCTGAGCTCGGACAGAAGTAGGCATCGAGCTCCCACTGCTTCTGGGACACTGTGGGCTCCCTGTAGTACCAGCAGCTACAGAAAACTGAAGTGTCCTCCCCAACCTGGGGAACCTACCAGGCAGGAGAAGTCAGTTGTTCTGACTCCCAGCCTACTTCTAACTTCAGGTGCCTACAGAAATCATATGGCCTGACTTTGGTGGTCCCCTCTCTTTCCATGTGGGGTCTCTCACTCTTAGGTGCCTTCTGCCACCTCAAATCTAGGCACCCCCTTGGGGCACCCCAATACTGAGACCCCCCTTCTCATCTCACAAGAGGGGTGTCACCAAGACCTCCCTCCTCAGAAAAGGTATGCCCCGTCATTACAGATTTCCTTTCTCCTTCTCTCTACTCTCATCCAAATTTACCCATCTTGCGTCGGGTCCCTCGGAGTTCTTGTATCTCAGTAGGTTACTCGTGAGTTAAGGCAGAATTTCACAAAGCTCATGTACAAAATTAGGTTCTAAGAAATATTAATGGCTGTTTTGAGCACACCTGCGAAGACGGTCTACATGCGTTCACAGACACAAAATGGGAATTGGGGTTCTGTGGACAGGTAAGCTTGGGTAATCCTGAGTAACCCCAGTTTCAACAGCTCTCTCTTCTGGGGGACTTCTTGGCGCCTTGGCTGTGATCAGAGTGTCCAAGACAAGGTGGATAATGCACCTGTCTCCCCCAGGGCTTCTCCCAGCCAACAGCACGCAGGCCATTTGTGAAAGAACTCTGAGGCCTGGGCCTCCCTTCCCTGTATTGACAAGTTTGGCTTGGGGCGTGCAGGACCCATCTGGCCACTAGGTGGCAGTGTTTCCCTGCAGCGGGCGAGCCGCTCCGGGCTCACAACTGACAAGGAACTGGGCTTGGGCGCCCAACCCTCAGTCCTACAGGATGGGATCTTGCCTCATCATTGCACATCTACCCCAAATGCAACATTTCGAACATTTTCTATTGTGTTTAGCCGATTCACAGCACACTGTGAGGTCTGATTTAGATGATTTTTCTTTTTCTGGTCCCAGTATATGAAAAAACAGTTCAGTACACGTAAGCCATAATTTAGAGAAAATCAGTCTATAAAAACACAAATTCATACAACGTATTCCTTATGCAGGCTACGGGGACTGTTTTTTCCTTAGCTTGTTGTGTCATTCGCTAATGGAGCAGTGTGGCGGTGTTCAGCCTGGATGGCGGTCTTGAGAGAGTTGAAGGCTGATCCTGGACAGAAAGGGGTCTGGTGGGTGTCACTCCAGCTACAGAGGCTGCGTCGAGGAACCAAGAATCCTGGACCAAGTAGAACTGTCCAGCAAGGGAGGGTGCTGCCCAGTGCATGAGGGAGCTGCCTCAGGCCGGGTGGCCATCCATCAGGATGTTGCTGGGTTGGGAAAGTCGGGTGACAGCCCCCCAGGTCTTTCCTCCTCTGGGGTCCTGTGACTGTAAGGAAGAGCCCGCACCCCGGCAACTCGGGTGGGAATCTCACGCCCCTCAAGTAGAAAATGGGCTTCGCCTGGCTTGGAGGCTGCTATTCATTGGGTACTTTTTTGTGTCGGCAGATGGCACGAACTTTTAGATATAAACGTGAAGACGTGACAAAAACACTTCTCCACTAGTGCCTTTGCCGCAGAAGAAAAGATGGTGTTGAAAACATCAGGTTAGGATAAAATATCACATTTACAATATTTAAATAAGCTACAGAGGGCCAGAAAGGGCTAGATGGTCACTTCCAGCTCTCGTGTTCTAGCCCAGAATTAATATTTATCCATAGATACTGCCTGCAGTGAATATATTTTCATCATTTTCTATTCAGTCCGGTCATTCCTGGCGCATTCCCCTTGCCCTTTGTTAATCACAGAGTGAGCAGGGAAGGGTGGGGAGGAGAGTTGGAGGGATATTTTTCCATCACCGAGAGAAAAGAGGCAGCTGGCTGGCTTCTCATTCCTCTTTCACATGTAGCTAGAGGCAAGAAAAGTAATAATCAGGGCACCTGGGTGGCTCAGTGGGTTAAGCCTCTGCCTTCGGCTCAGGTCATGATCTCAGGGTCCTGGGATCGAGCCCCACATCAGGCTCTCTGCTCAGCAGGGAGCCTGCTTCCCCTCTCTCTTTGCCTGCCTCTCTGCCTACTTGTGATCTGTCTCTCTCTGTTAAATAAATAAATAAAATCTTAATAAAAAAAAAAGAAAAGTAATAATCATTGGCAAGGTAAGTAACTCTTTAGCAAAGAACTGTTTCTCCAGGTTTAGACTAAACGGGGAATTGTTAGTTCCAATTCAGGGAGCCTCAGAGGTATCAGACGAGGGACACATCCCTTCTTTGTCCCTCCACCCCCACCCCACCCCCAACACGAAGTGGAGGCTTAGGGAGGGGAGTTGGTGCTAATTGTGCTGAGAAAGATTCCAGCGGTTCCTGTGGGACTCATAGTCTCATTCCCCTAAGAGGACAAGCTGGGCCCTCTCAGGGCTTTATGAGGGAAACAAGGCCAGTTTCTAGTGATCTGCAACCAAGGTATTTGGGATTTTACAACAACTGTGGAATTCTGACTTTCCCTGTTCTGTTCCATGCTGGCACCTGGCAGAGTGTGGAAACTACTGCCTCAATAGTAAGTACAATACGTCCCCTGAGACACCGTGAAACCACCCTGGGCTCCTGCCAGGGGGCCTCTGGCCAGGCCATGGGCTCTGTGCAGGCCGACCGCATGCGGAGGGTAACTTGGCTCAGTGGTGTGGGACTCGGCCACTCCACTGGGGAGTTGGGACTCCTCCCTTTAAATCCAGCAGGCCCGAGATGGCACTCATCTCCCAGCTGCAGCTCGGGGAGAGCCTGGACCCCAGAGCTGGGGGCCTGGCAGGCAGCTGACCCCTTGGAGGCTCTCTGTGTGCCCAGCTGACATGTGACAAGCACATCCTGCCCATTTCAAGGAGTCCAGGGGAATGATGGCTCTTGGCCACGGGCCCATGCCCATGGCCAATAAGGGCAGGCCCAGACCCTGCCTGTGCCTCTTACCCTGGGGGTGAGCCAAACGCAGCGGGGGAGCCTTGGCTATGTTTAGCTCTGGGAAGGACTCCTGTGACAGCTTGGCTAGCCTCTCCTTTTACCTCCTGGGCACTCGTATCCTGAAGTTAGGGGCCTGCATCCCACCAACAAGCCCCCTTGTCCCTCTTCCTCTCTTGCCTTCTCATTTCGACTTCTACTCCTCTGGGTCCTTCCCTCACTGCCTGGCTTCCGCCCCACTCTTTCCCCCACCTGAAGGCTGCCTGGGCACTTAGCTCTCCTTTCCCTCCTTGGCAGCTTCTTTTCTCCTTTCCCCCCTCTCTCCTTCTTTCCGTTCATTTTCCTTCTCAGCCCGTGTTTTGCATCCCCGCTCTTTTTACCTGTCTCTACTTCCCTCCCTTTTCTTCCCCTCTTCCTCGTACCCGCTTTAACCAGAAGGGAGCGCGGATGGCGGTGTGGCCAGCATTCGGAGTTACGGTAGCCGCCCCTTACCTGTGGGGGGCACCTGCCAAGACCCCCAGCAGATGGCTGAAACCCCGGACGGAACAGACTCTCATATACTCTCTGTTTCTTCCCAGCCGTGCTCACCTACGATGAACTATAGCGTCTAAATTGGGCACAGTAAGAAGAGTAAGCAATAACTGATAATAAAATAGAACCCTTCCAACCACACATGTAATCAGAGTTACGTGACTGTGGTCTGTCTCTCAGATACCTTAGGGACCGTGCCCGCCCTTCTGGTGATGCTGAGAGGGGAAATGGCGGTTCGGTGGGATGAAGTGAGGGCAGTGACACAGGCGTGGTGACCCAGCATTAGGCTCCTGTTGGCTTTCTGACAACAGGAGGAGCATCTGCTGGGACACGGCCGACCTCAAGTGACTGAAAGCGTGGCCAGCAAGCCCACCAGTAAGCGGGGCTGCTGTCCTAGATAGAGCCTTCCTAGGTTCCAGTAGGCCCCCCTGGGCCGGCAGCCCCCTGTCCAGAGCTGTGAAGTGTTAGAGAACACGAAAGCAATTTCTTCAGCATTACCTCCGAAATTATTCAACTTTCATTTTTCTTCCTTTGCTTTTCTTGTTCCCTCCCTCCCCCTACCCCTTCCTTCCTTCCTTCCTTTTTAAAAAAAAATTTTTTTTTAAACATTGTGGAAACCTGCGTGGGTGACCTGCCAACAGAGGAATTTATCCTTGGGGCTCAATGTCATTGGGTTTGGGCGTTCGCTGTTGCCTTTCTCTCTCTCCTTTCTCTCTGTCTCTCCCTTTCTCTTTTCATGATTAGAAGTTAAGTGTAAACTTTCCTGCGGTTCATAGTATCAAATAATTTTACGTTTTCTGTCCTGGGCATGGAGTCAGCTCGGTGTCTCCTTTGCATCAAGCACAGGTTTTGGTGAAACTCTAACTGCTCTTATAAGCAGGCATCTTCTCTCTCGTTTTGCACGTCTCTTCAAAAATGCGATTCATTCCATCTTAATTTCCTTCAACGGTCACTTCTCTGTCTTTCTGAAGGGAGAAAGATACAGTCATGTGGGAAAGGGTGACTCCTTAGGAAAACAAAGGCATGAGACTTTAGGAAGAAGCAAATACACTTCTAAGATACTGGAAAGTCCGAGGTGGGCTGAGGGCCAGAATTAAGGAGAGCCCGCCTGCTGTATGGTCTTATGCTCTCTTTGCTGTATGACCTTGGGCAAATCTTTGATGACCCCGTACATCATCTTCCACTTCTGTGACATGGGAATAACCAACCGTCTTCCATACTCCCTGCTACTTCATGAGAATATGGTGAAGAGGCTGTAAAACATGACACTGAAGGTTATTTGTATTTAAAAAAACAAAAACAAAAAAACCAACCAAACCAAAATCTTATCCTGCCTACTTCACCAGTCTCTTAAGGTCATGGCTGAAGGAGTAGGAATCCTAGGGCAGATTGGCTTCAGATAATGAAATCCTGGTGGGCTTTGTTTGGGGATTGTTTTCTCTGCCTCCCTTGGAGAATATCTAGGGTTATCCCCAGCTGTTCCCCACATGGCCCAAGACCTACTCTTTGGCTTCCAAGAATAATTGGGCACAGTTCAAGTTTCAGCATATTGCAAGGACTTCTCAGTAGTGCTGAGGCCAATAACAGTGACATCCAGCCCCAGGGAGGCGACCACAGGGACACACCAACGCCAAGCCGTGATAGGCAGCTCCGAACCTGGCCAAGTACGTGTGCAGCCAAGAGGAAGGGGCTGACAAGTTGTTAAATGTCCCATTTCCAGGAGCTGGCATCCTCTGTATTTTCCTGCCCTGCGGTTGAGGGCTGGGGTCGAGAGATCTGAATACCATGTAACCTCCATTTTCTCTTCTGTCTCAGCCATCACAGAAGCCATTGAGACCCCGCAGTTCATCGGGCGCAGTTACCTGATCTACGACAACCCAGATATCCTCAAGAGGTAATAAGTTACCTTATCTCTGTGGGGGTCCATTTCTCAAAGTCTTTCCCAGGACCTTTCCTTATCTTACTTGCCAGAAGACAATTCTCCAAGAAGGCCATTGAGCCATGGCCTCAGGGGAGGGGAGAAAAAGTCAAAATAGACATAGAAACTAGAACGAAACAAACACAAAAACAAACAAGCTCTACTTGAAAAGTGCCACCTTTTAGACAACCCCGTTACCAATAGCCCAAACCCTTTCTGGTCAAAGGGCCTGGAGAGAGGAGATTGCCCAGTCCCAGGATTTCCAGTATCAGGGCACTGAGAAGCATCGAGAACTTGACACGCCCCAAGTCGGGGTTCTGAGTGTGGTTCCCCAGGCGGGGCAGTTAGCTGGGCGCTGTCCTCTGGCCACAGCGTCCAGTCCTACCTGGAGCCAGCAGTGGACGTGCTCCCGTGGTCCTGCCATCACAGTCTTCGAGTCCACACGCTACCTTGTGTCTACCTCAGCAGAACTCCACGGTCCCCTTCAGGCCCTGGCCAGTTCAGTGAGGGGCTTCTCGGCTCTCCTCATGTGGCTACAAGAGCCTGATCCAAGGAGATGTCCAGGTGCTAGCCAGGCTTTTCATGCCTGGTGGCAGAAGCTCCAGCCCTGCCCTGGAGTCCAAGCCCCTGGTTTGGAGCTGCATGCGAACAAGACAAGAGAAAGGCTGGCCCTGCCCAGGCAGAGCCCTCACCCTAGCCAAGCTCATCTGTGGTGCTTCCAATGTGCCCTTCTCTTTTTCTTTGTCCTCCTCTAGTTCTTTATAGTTTATAGGGTGCCTTCCCCCACCCTGCCAGCAGCACCGTCATTCTAGAATTTTCCTTCCTCTTCAGGTTGACTGCATCTTAGCAGACTAAGGCAAAGCTTTAAGCAAAAGGCGCCCAGTACTTCAGGTAGATGAGTTTGGGGGCCTTTCAAGGGACGAAGTGGTTGAGAGCAATTTTCCCAGGCCGCTGGATGCACCTGGTAACTGAACGCACGCTAGACGGACGCTGCTTCATTTCTTTAATCGCGTGTTGTGTTTATCCAGGTTGTCGTGGCGTGGGGCCCAGAGAGAGCTTCTTCCTTCTTCAGCCCTTTCTCCTCAAAGATACAAGGGCATCAGTCCCCAGAAAAAAGGCCTTGTGAAAGGGGCACAAGTCTTTAGCCCCCTGGGGCTTAGTACAAGGCACCAGGTGGTTTGGGGGAATAGAAGGGTTTGGTGAGAGTAGGGGGTGCAGGGCCCCAATCCAAAACAATTGCGTACACGTGCGTGTGTGCACGTCCATGTGCATGTGTATGAAGCTGCAAGTAAAAGTCAGGATCAGGGTCTATTTCCGTCGATGCCTTTGGCTGCAAGTAACGGAAAACTCAGCTCCGATGTCTTCAACATGAAGGACATTCATTAGATCATGTAACAAGCAGTCCAGACTTAGACTGGCTCCTGGACTGATTAATTCAGAGATTCAACTCTATCATCAAAGACCCAAGTCTCTTCCATCTTTCTGCCTTGCTATCTATCGTCAGGATAGTCTCCAGGGGCACTCCCTCTGTGGTTACAAAAGCTATCCATAAGACGCTCATGGAATGGCTATACAGCAGGACAATATCCAGTGAAAGTAAAAATTTTTTTCCATGCAACTCTTCTTTAAAGAAAAAGAATTTTCCTAGATTCCTTCTGATAAATGTCCTCTATCTCAGTGGACAGTATTGGTCATGTGCCTACCACTAAACCAATCTCTGCAAGAGAAATGGTACCATTATGATTGGCTTACACTGATCAGTGTATCCAAAGCAAGTGAGGGAAGGAAGGAGCCCAGAGTAAAAGATGGGAAAAGGAGGTCTGTAGGGAATGGGGCCAGGGCTGGATTCTCTGCACTGGGCCTGGTGGCAAAGTCACCATTATGGATCCTGCTTTTCCCTGCTTCACTTTGAGGCCCTGAATGGGGAAGGCAAAGTTGATCTCTTCCTGTCTAGGTCAGGCTCTGAGAAGCCAAGACAAGTGTCCCCCCACTGTTCACTGTAGAGAGTCCCCACGTTTTGGTGGTTCGACTTCAGCTTCACAATGCTGCCGAAGGAATGTACATTCCACCGAAAGCATACTTTGAATTTTGAATTGCGATCCTCTCCCAGGCTAGTGAGGTATGATAGGATTCTCTCTCACAGAGCTGGCGGGTGGCAGTGGCCACCCATGTAGCCACACCATCACGAGCGTGAGCAACCCATGAGCTTCCAACCACTTTGTTCCCATCCAGCTGTTCCAGTATTCACTTTCTGTGTGGTATTCATTAAGTTACCTGAGGTGGTCAACACTTTACTAGAAAACAGGCTTTGTTTTAATTGATTCTGCTCTAGGGTAGGCTAATGGAAGTGTTCTGAGATATTTAAGGTAGCTGGGCTAAGCTATGATGTTCAGTAGGTAAGGTGTATTAAAAGCACTTGGACCTAGGATATTTATAATTTATGATAGGTCTATCCAAGTATAACTCCACAGCAAGATGTGTACTGAACATGCTGTGTAGCTCTTGAGTGGGTAGGTGAGTCAGAGAGGGATCATGTGAGGGATAGGGAAACAGAAAAGGAGACTTGCCCAGTAGTGCCATGTTAGGCGCAATACTGAATTATGTTTACTCTTAGCTCACCTTTTATTTAAAGATCTCACGCTTGCCCTTCTCCTTGTATCAGATAAAACCCTAGTCTCCTTGGTGAGACTAGATTTCTGAACTAGTCTGTTCCCAGGACTTGATAAGGACCCATGAGCCTGTGATCCTACCCCCAGCCATGCCTGTAGGACCAGGAGCTGACCTGTCTGAGCCCCACTCCGTTCCTCTCAGCTTCCTGTTCCTTTCCACCCTGCCTCCGCCCCAGCAGCTCTCAAGACCATTATCCTATCAAGCCACGTTCCTTGTCTGACACTCTTCCCCCTGTGCAGTCACTCCCCTCAAGGACAGTCACTGCCAGAGCAGGCCATCCATAGCCATGATTATGGCCCAGAGAGCTGCCAACTTGAACCTCTTGGCAATTAAGAAACTCACTTTCTGTTGGGTAATGGGGAGCAGTATTCCAAGGCCCCTTGAGGGGGGGACAGGAAAGAGGGAAGATTGAGGTGTGTTTTGGAGGTACAGCCT
This sequence comes from Mellivora capensis, assembly GCA_004024625.1. Lineage (NCBI taxonomy): Eukaryota > Metazoa > Chordata > Mammalia > Carnivora > Mustelidae > Mellivora > Mellivora capensis. Next base: position 108,905 of record PISX010003931.1, read on the forward strand.
CGATGCCAGCTTTGGCCAGAGTCTAGCTAGTCTGTAACTCATAAAATGGCCTCTCGTGGAGTTTCACCACGAGGGCAGAAGACACTGCTTCAGAATGAGTGATCCAGAATTGTAGGCCCATCGTGTGGTGGTGATGCCATTTGTATTTTCCTGGTATTACATGTCAGAAATGCCAGATTACCCTTACACCTGGCTCCCCGGGGCTGACAGACAAAACTGGGCCTATTCAGAATGGCCGTTGGTGGAGACTGGTTGAACTGTTGCAATTATCTGTGCATTTTCCCCAGGGTATCCGGATCAAGATCAAATGTGTTCATGAGGTTTAAGACAACTGCCAAGGATGGTCTGTTGTTGTGGAGGGGAGACAGCCCCATGAGACCCAACAGTGACTTCATTTCCTTGGGCCTTCGAGATGGAGCCCTGGTGTTCAGGTAACCTAACCCCTCAGGGCTAATCATGCCAAACAGAGTGATGCCAAAGTAAACCAGCCCCCCGTATGCCAGAATGGACCTGATGGTCCAAGCTTCTGCGAGCCTTTTGGTGTTTCTTTCCAGCATCCACCTTCTAGAGTATCAGTTGGCAAATTCCAGCTAAGGGCCAAATCCAGCCCATCACCCGTTTTTGTAAATGGAGTTTTGTTGGAATTCTGCCATACTCATTCACTTATATATTATCTGATTACTTTCATGCTAGGGGGGCACACTTGAGTAGTTTCAGTAGGGATTATAGGGCAAAGCCTAAAATATTTATCATGTGGCTCTTTACACAACATTTTTGGACCCCTGTTCTAGGCTATATGCTCCCCACTTGCAAATGAGGAGGTAGTAGAAAGAAGGCTTTGATAGCGCTGAGCACAGATGTGAGTGCTCTGCTCCAACTGGCTCAGACAGATGTGACCAGCTCAGGCCGAGAGACCTGCCTGTAAATTCTGACTCTGTTCCCTATTAGCTGTGTAGCCTCGGGAAGGAGACCGCCTGCCTTCCAGTCTCCCCCTGCAAAGCCAGATTCACCTGTCTGTGGACCAACCCAACATTTGGGTTTTTGTGACTGCTTCTGGAGTGATACTGACACGGCAGTCCCAGCAGCTCTTACCTCTTTTGAGTGACTTGAGACTGTCTCAAATTTGTCAAACGGATCGTTCTGAGAAGCAGCTAAAAGATTACCTAGACCACTTCTCCCTACCACGGGGGTGGGAGCCGGGTTTCCCCAGGGCAGGCACTGGCTTGTGTGATGTGAGAAAGTTTCTTTAGAGACTGTGATTGTACATCCTCATTTGAGGTTAGAAATAACTTGTCTAGACCCATGATTCCCAAAACATGGTCTCTGGGCCAGCAGCATTAGTGACCCCCAGAAACTTGTAACAACTCTAGGTGTGGGGCCCAGCCATCTGTTTTAACTGTTTCTCCCAGTGACTCTGTGTCCACTAAGGTTTGAAACCCCCGCCTGGTTTCTAGATCGTCTATCTGCTCTCTATGGGGATAGGAATTTCTCTGGCTTTTCCTTCTTTAATTCCCCTTCTGGTGACCAGCACAAATTCACTAAATGATATGGGATCAGTTGGAATCAAAACAAAGATGACTGACCTAAGGGGGAGATGAAGATTTAATTCTAGGGCTTCTGTGGATCATGCACAGGGATTACTGACAGCCTAAGTAGAATAATGTAAGTCTTTTCCGTTTGAATAAAAGGCATTTTGACAGGAAATGTCGCTTGTGCAACATCACGTTTGCCCCTAAACAGCGGAGCGGGCTGGGGGTTGCGATCCTGTGATGGTCGGGGACTTGTGAGAGAGCGTGTTGAAGGCTCCAGGCTGGCCGGTGGGAGCACTCTCCCTGTCTCGGCTCCTTTCCCCCCTTGGCCCTGAGGTCAAACACAGAGCTCTTCACACCCCAGTTTCAGGCTGGCTGCTGTGAAGCCATTTTCTTGTGGTTTTCCTGTGGTTAACCTCACCAAGGCCTCAAGTACTTGATTGTGCCCAGAAAGGGGAACTGAAACAGTAGCTCAGCCGTGGGTGGGAGGCCCAGCTTCCCCCACTTAAACCGCAGGCCCCAGACAGGGGAACCGTACTCAGGCCTGCCCGGCACCTCCCACCGGCTCTGGGCTCTCGCAGCTGGCCAGTCCCCGCTTCCCACACCCCCGGGACACCCTCTGATAGCCCCCTGCATCGCAGACATTTTTCTTCTGTTACCAGTTCTCCCTCAGGATTCTGCAAATGGGCCTGGTGTGTTTCTTTTAACCTGGAGTGGTGGCTGTGTTCCGGGTGGAGGATGCTGGCTCCTCCCGCCCCCACCACCACCGAAGCAGTCATCTGTGCCCACCTGTCCCTGGGCCTGGAGCTGCAGTGTTGCTGCCTCTGCCACTTTCCTTCCTCTGAGCAGGCACTTCTCACATCCATTCACCCAGCACGGATGTAGGAAGTGTCACGGGAGGCTGGGCATGGAAAGGACTTAGAGTGCCAGCCGGTGGTTTGGAAATGTCAGTGTACAGAGAGTCAGCCGGGAGGGGGAGGGACATGGCTGGTCTCAGAGGTGGATTCCTGGGACCACCCCAGAGATTCTGATGGCCCAGGGCCTCGGGGGTATCAGAATCCGATTGGAAACGATCAGGAACCACATCCTAAGAAGCAGGGTCTGAAATGGTCAACTGCCTGGGCTTAGAGTCAGAATGAGCCGTTCCCATGGCCTCGTGACCTCGGGCAAGTTACCCTGCCTCCCTGTAAAAGCCCGAAGCAAACAGTCCCGAGGACTGAATGGGTTAATTCGTGGGCAGGGCTTAGTGCAGGGTCTGGCCTATCTTGATGTCAGTGGTGCTGATTATTAAAATTGTAATCTTGGAGCAAATGTTTTCTGAGTTTCTGTGTACAAGATTTAGTAGAAGAAAAGGAATCAAGGTGTTCAGCCAAGAGTATGGTTTTGGATGGTTTTTGCTTCATTAGGTGTTATGATTGTGTGTGGAGCATAAAGGCCAGTGAAGAGGTTTGTGAAAACTGTCTGCTGGACCAGCTTTCCCGCTATTTCCATGTGACCTTGATAACATTTTCATGCAACAGGGAGAAGGAAGAGATCTGACATTAGCAAAATGCCCAGTGCTGCAGTTCAAAGGGGGTGTGGCTAAGGGGGTGGGGGCGGTCACCACACGGAGGCAGCCACGTGGTTTCCAAAAGTCCGCACCTGGTGGCTCTCCCTGGCCCCCACCTCAGTGCCCAGCCTCACAGCTTCCCGGGCACTACAAGCTGTGAGCAGGCAAATTTGGATCAGAATAACCAAGTCCCGCTAGCCACATCCACAAGGCGTTGATAGAGAAGCTGACATGCATTCATCTGTGCATTCATTCATTCATTTGTATGTTTCTGCCTTTTCTTTTTAAACTGAGGTAAAACTTCCATGAAGTGCACAAATCTTAGGTGTGCAGCTTGATAACTTTGGAAAATTTTTAAGCATGCAGGTACCTGTGAAACCACCACCCAGAACAAGATAGAGAACATTTCCCACACCCCAGCAGGTTCCCCCATGCCATCTCCAAGCAGGTGACCACTATTCTTGGTCTTTCAGTATTGTAAAAAACAAAAATTAAAACAAAACCAAAGAGATTCTGCAGGGTGACAGGGTGTCTGGGGAAGCAGGAGGCTGGTTGGAGGGTCCAACAGCATGCTGCGGTGTTGGAGAGTCAGGCTATTGAGAGGACACCTGAGTTGCCCCCCCCCCCCACCTCACACTGGGGGCTGGGGTCCTGGCTGCTAAGTTCAGCGTTGACTCCCTTGAGCACGTTCTGGCTCTTTGTATGAACAGGAGCGTTATCAGGTTGGAGAACAGAAGAAAGCCCGTCTTTTGTCCAAACAGCTGAAAGGTTTCCATTCACTGGATTACAATCACGTTCCAGTCTAGTGTCCCTGAGATTATCCCCAAGTCACCTTGATTCTGAGATCAGGGTGTTCATGACCTTTTTCGTTACATATTTACAGCCTGTTGGTTCACTCTCACACATGACTACTCTTCCAGGAGAGGCTTGATGAGTTTAACTCTTGGTGGCAACTTTCTCCCTACTACTGGTTCCTCCAGACATATTGTCAACCTTGAATATGAGCTGCATTAAGGGCTGTGTTTTGGGGGTGGTGGGGTTACTTGTTTGGCTCTTACTGTGTGCCAGGCTCTTTTATGTAATATTCCCTACAGTCCTTTAGGGAAGGTATTATTACTCCCATTTCACAGATGAGGAAACAGTCTCAGAGTGATCCGGCAAACAGCCACAGTCACAGAGCAGGTCCTTGTCAAGACCTGGAATCAAGGCAGGCTTGTCCAATCCGAGTGCCCACACTCTGTTACCCTGCGCTGCCTTTCATTAATTAAAGCCACCCCTGGTGATTCAGCTCAGTGTCTGCCAACCGGCTCTCCGCCTTGCTTCATCCTCATTCATTTCTTCAAAGAGTTATTTGGCCACTAAATAATGAAACCTGAAAATCCCACCTCCACGCTGCCTTTTTTTTTTTTAAGATTTTATTTGTTTATTTATTTATTTGACAGACAGAGATCACAAGCAGACAGAGAGGCAGGCAGAGACACAGAGAGGGGGAAGCAGGCTCCCCACCGAGCAGAGAGCCCGCTGCAGGGCTCCATCCCACCTGAGCCAAAGGCAGAGGCTTTAACCCACTGAGCCACCTGGCGCCCCATCCACGCTACTTCTTACAAGGAGACACTGGATGTGGGAAAATTCATTAGGAAGCTGTAAAGTTCTCAGGATCAGAGTGACAGCTGTGTCTCCTAGCTTGTCAGGTCACCCAAATTGCATGCTTGGCTCGGCATGCATGGCTGGGGGACTCCTTGGAGCCTCTGAGATTACAGAAAGGACCCGTCGTGCTTTCCCTGGGGAAAGCCAAGTGCTTTCACTTCTTGCTCTTCTCTCAGAGCTCAGTAACTAAACCAGGTTTCCCTTCAACATTCCTATTTCTTGGCCATTGAGGTCACAGAGAGACATGTCCTCTTAGATAAGCTGAGGAGAGAGGTGCCACGGTGGAACACATTTTCTTTGAAAAGCGTGATTACATGAGGCTTTATTATATTATCAAGGGGAGGTCTAGGTGGTTGGCCCAGTGCCCAGCCTGGAGTAGTCACTCATGAAATATTTGTTGAATTGAATTAAACTAGAATTATTAAATGAGCAGTGGACTGAGAGGGATATTTCTCTCTGGTAAACAACACGTGCATGTCTTCCAAGACCCGTAGGGTATGAGAATATCTGGAAACCGAAATAGAAAATACAAAGCTACTGAGTGGGCCTGCTATCCGAGTAAAATGGGGAGGAAGGAGCAGGTAAGACACCGAATTAAGTCCTATCCATTAGCTTCAGGATTTTAGGCAGATCCTCCTGATAAATTCCGGGCTCAACCCATGTGCCATGTTCTGTTTTGTTTTGTTTTTCAGAAAGTGAAAATGCGTGTATTAGTTTCTGAGCGCTGCCGTAACAAATTACCACAAATTGGGCGGCAGTAGATTGAAAACAGTAGAAATGTATTGGATCACAGAATTCTCTCTGAAAGAGAGAAGTCTGACACACGGGTGTTGGCAGGCTTGGTTCCTTCAGGGGGCTCTGAGGAAGAATGTTCTATCCCTTTCTCCCGGGCAGTGGTGGCTGCTGGCAATTCTTAGTGTTTCTTGCTCTTAGACGCCCCATTCCAATCTCTGCCTGCATCTTCACGTGGCCTTCTTCCCTGCATGTCTCTGTGTCCAAAAATTTCCCCTTTTATGAGGACATATTGGATTTAAGGCCGCCCTAACCCAGGATGACATCATCTTAACTAATTACATCTACAAAGACACTCTTTCTAAATAAGGTCACAGTCTGAGGTTTTTGAGGAGACGGTATTTGACCGAGTACAGCACATTACAAATGATGAAGCCCTTCTTGCTCCCGGTACTGTAGGACTGATGCTTCTGTACATGGGGCCACAACAAACCAGCCAACAGACACCTTGAGGACATTGTGCTCAATGAAAGAGGCCATTTACCAAGAGACAAACACTGCATGATTCTACTTACGTGAGGTATCGAGAATAGTCAAAGTCACAGAGACAGAAAGCAGAACGGTGGTTGCCTGAGGCTGGGGAAAGGTGGATGAGGAGTTGTAATTTCAGGGCTGTAGAGCTTCAGTTTTGCAAGATAAAACGAGTTTTGGACAGCAGTGGGAACGTGCTCAACACTACCTAACTGACCCTTGAAAACGGTTCAAGCGGTAAATTTTAATGTTACATGTATTTTACTGCAATTAGACTTTAAAGAAAACGTTTTTTTTTGTTTTGTTTTGTTTTTTTGTGGATCATTCATGGCCTACCCTGGAAACCTAATGCTTTTTATAACATTGTTTTGTTTTGTATTAAGGAAAGTACATTCCGAGTTCCAAGGAATTTTTGCAATGAGAATCGTTCGTGGTTGCCTGCCTGTCTGTACTTCACTTGATTCTGTCTGTCTGCTTCTTCTCTCACGCCATTAGCTATAACCTGGGCAGTGGCATGGCATCCATCATGGTCAATGGCTCCTTCAATGATGGCAGGTGGCACCGCGTCAAGGCTGTCAGGTGAGTCCCCACCACAGGGGGAGACGGAGCCAGAGCTCACCAAGAGGTGGATGTCCTATCCACGTCCCTGTGTCCCCAAAGTCCTGCTCTCCAACCTTGCCTGGCATCCTGCTGCTTCTGTTCCCGGGTCATTTGGGCCATTGTTCCTAACTTCCCCCTTGCTTTTCCCTAACACTGACAGGCCAGAGAGCCTGAGCTCCCAAGTCTGCACTCAACAGAGACCTTTCAGAGAAAGAATTTTCTGATGGCTCAACTGGAAGAGCACCTCGCTTTCTCCTGAGACCTAGGTCTCTAGTGGGATAAGATTTCAGGGCCTGTGGACTTTGAGGAATGCTTCAAATCTCACTATGTAGGCAACTGCCCACTTTTTCTTTTTTTTTTTTTTTTTGACATCACGTTACCCGAGCTTTAGAGGCTGTGTGTACCTGCCCCAATTACAAATTTCCCCCCTCACAGAGGTCACTACCCTGACTTCTGATTCACTTCGGGTGAATCTTTCCTTTAAAATTAGTTTTACTACCTCTGTCCATATTCTTAACAGTATATTCTGAGAAACCAAAGAGCAGGCCCAAACTTAGCTCTGTAAGAAAATGTCAGTCTTGCCATGTTAGAGGAATGTTCCAGGAACTGAGCTGAATAGAGTCTGTGGTTCAGGTTCCCTGAGCATTTGCCATAGCCCTTCCCCAGGGGAACCTCAGGGGAGGTTGTGAGTGAGGCTGGGAAACCATGGGGCTGCCGTGGTCAGTTTCCACCTCACTCACATATAGGCTGTGGTCAGAGTAACCTCACTCTCCTGTCCATCACTTACTACCTTAGAAGTTGTTACCATGTTATTTTCAAACCTAAGATACCACCAATTATAAGACATAATAGCCTCATTTCAGAGATATAAAAAAATGAAAAATTCTTAGATGAAATAGAGTGGGGGGGAAATGGAATTTTTTGGAGTAATGGTGAGGGGGTGGGAAAGGCAGGTCAGGCATCACAAGCTGTTGGGGGCATTGCCCATCATGGCATTCAGGTATGAGATTCTAAAAAAGCCTATCCGAAGTGGGGAGGCAGTGTACGGTCTCAAGAGTGAGGCAGAACAGAATTCTCTGTACAGCTCATTACTAGAAGAGTTGCTACCAAGACATGAGGCCTGGTCAGCCAGATTTATATTATTGGGTCTCCCCAAACAAGGTTAGAGCCAGGAATTTCTGGATGGTAAAAGAGGAGCTAAAAATGGGAAGATTGGTTTTAAAAACTTTACTTAAATTTACCTGAGGAGTTAAAACCCAAGCCCCTTTTCTACCTCATCTAGCTGGCACACTGCCCTTTCCCTACCCAGCAGAAAATAATGAAAGGCAGTTCCCTGGAGAAAGAGAAATAAGGTTCTGAGCTGGTGGCACTAGCCAGCCATAACCAAATACTAAATACTGGGCCACTGTGTGAAGCTGGAGACTGTGTGCAAGGTCACATGATGAATATTAAGAACCCCATGACCCCATAATTCTGCCCCCAGTGGGATTCCAGAATGTTGGGAGCCAGGCCTATCCCCACAGCAAGGAAAGTAGAAAGTTCATGTGTCCCCCAGGAAAATGGTTGAGCAGATCCCAGCACTATGTAGCCCTACCCAGTCAGCAGAATCCATCCTGCACATAGAGCTTCCAATCTGCTTTGTAGTACTTTTTTTTACCTTTTTAAAGATTTTATTTATTTTATTTTTTAAAAGATTTTATTTATTTATTTGACAGAGAGAGAGAGATCGCAAGTAGGCAGAGAGGCAGGCAGAGAGAGAGGGGGAAGCAGGCTCCCTGCTGAGCAGAGAGCCCGATGTGGGACTCGATCCCAGGACCCTGAGATCATGACCTGAGCCAAAGGCAGAGGCTTAACCCACTGAGCCACCCAGGTGCCCCTAAAGATTTTATTTATTTTAGAGAGAGAGTGTGCACACAAGTAGGAGGAGGGGCAGAGGTAGGGGGGAGTGAGTCTCAATGGACGCCCTGCTGAGTGCAGAGTCTCCGGTGGGGCTTGATCTCACAACCCTGAGATCAGGCCCTGAGCCAAAAACAAGAGTTGGATGCTTAACCACTGAGCCCCCCAGGCACCCCAGTGCTTTTTCTCTTCACTTAACTGTGAAGTAGGTGTCAGGAGTCACTAGGCATTTGAAAAAGTCTCCGATGTAAAAGACGGATATCAGAACAAGTCAACATAACAAAGCAATTTGATGGAGACAGAGACTTGAATGAAAAAATGATAAAACATATTACTATTGTCAGAGAGATAAGAGAGGCTAGTGATCCAAGAAACAAGAACAGTTTGCTATAAAATAAGAATATTAGAAGATCAGTAATGAACTCCTAAAAAAACCAAAAAAGTGTGCAGCCTGGGTTGGTACAGTCCCCCAAGAGCTGTAGAAACAGAGGTGATTTTTTGAAGAAGGTCCCTGGGACTGGATAGTTTTGGAAACCAGCTTAGAAAATTGCAAAGCCCTTGTCCCATATAAACACTTCCACTCTGCTGTCCCCAGAGTCACTTTTGGGTGACTCTCTGGGTTCTTTAAAAACTTCTCAGCCATTCTGTGTCCTCTCCCAGAGTAATACTCTCTACCTACAAAACCTCCTTCATTGGCTTCCCATTTTGCTCAGAATAGTATTCAAACTCACCATGTGTCCCCATGTCCCCACCAGACCTCCCCTTACAGTTCTGTTCTTTGGCTCCCTTCGGGAGAAATGCTCTTCACCATCTGCTTCTGGCCACTCTCCTCCCACCTCCAGAATTCTCTATGCCCAACCTGCACTAGCTCCATCTTTTCTCTCTTTGGCATCGCCACTTCCTGTTTGCATTACCCTCCTCCTTCACCTGACCTCCCCAGCCTTTGAAGCTCACCTCAGACAGAGTCTCCTCTGAAGCTTCCCCTGACCCTCTCTCCTTCTCCTGCATTCCACAGCATCCTGGCATTCCTCTGCTGTGGAGCCGTGACACAGTGTTGTCATGTACACTTTGAATTTTTTTGTTTGCCTCGGGAAACCGTAAACTCCTGAGGGCCAGGAATTTTTTTTTTCTCTCATTCTTTACGCCTCCATCATTTCGCCTAGTGCCTGGCACAGAGTAGATGGACTTGAATAGAGTTTTATTAAAATGAATGAATAATTGGATGAAGCTCCAAAAATGGTGGTTTCTACAGGGATGGCCAATCCGGAAAGTTAACCGTGGATGACTACGGGGCCAGAACAGACAAATCGCCCGGCATGATGAGGCAGCTGAACATCAACGGTGCTCTGTATGTGGGTAAGTGACCTCTGACCAAATCTGAATTACACCCCGGTCTTCTTGCTAGGCCGCCATTTGCCATGGTGGGGTTCCCCCAAAGAGGTGCACGTCACTGGATCAAACACTTGGAAATTGGGAAGCTTGCCAGATGTTCTGTTCTTCTATTTTCTGAACTTTTGACTCATGGCTGAGGGGGCAGGAAGCACTTGGACGCTGTTGTGCTTTGGACTGATCCGCCAGGAAAACCGTGCTTTTCTTGTTTATAGAACGAGAACCTGCCCGATATAGTCCCAAGAATTCCCTCTGAGGAAGGAGGACCCTTCTTGCTCCCTCTCAAAGTTAGAATGAGTAGTGCTTCTGCGAAGAGTTGAGAAACCGCTACTGCAGACACAGAAACACGAAATTAGATCTCTACCCCCGTGTTATTTCCTAAAAGGGAACTTAATTGAAAGCTTTCAGTATCCGTGTGTTTCCTTCGGGCTGAGATGACATCACCTTTAAGCACCTGGTACATTCTGTTGCCGTCACATGACATTTCACAATTTACCAGGTCCCGTTTGGCCTGACCCGAGTCCGTTGGGCTAGCGGCGTGCGCGAGGCGGGTACTAATAGCCCCTGGTTGTTTGTCAGGTTGACACAAGTCAACCTCACTCATCACAGCCCTCACTCATCCTGTCAGCCAAGGGACACCTTGGTCAGTAAACGCTCCAGCTTCCTAGCGAGACCTGCTCCCCTCTGGCTCACCCCATCGCCCTCTTGCTTCCCGGCAGGTGGGATGAAGGAAATCGCTCTGCACACGAACAGGCAGTACATTCGAGGCCTCGTGGGCTGCATTTCTCATTTCACCCTGTCCACCGATTACCACGTTTCCCTCGTGGAAGATGCCGTGGATGGAAAAAACATCAACACTTGTGGAGCCAAGTAACACCGGCCGGCCTTGCCCAAGGGACACAGCCTTCTGTGCTGAGAATCCCCGGGGCCCTGAGACCCTGCCTGATCGCAGCCACAGCGGCACGGGGACCAGGGTGTGTCTTCTCATCAAGGAGAACGCACCCCCTGATGAGAGGCTAGAACCAAGATAGGAGTCCCTGTGTGGCCTTTCCTGCGGACACTCTGTGGGCCAGACCCAACAGAATCCTCTGTGTAGGAAGCATCGAACTTTGTCCATTGAATGTGTAGTGGCTGCCAGAGATCACACATCAATGCAAATTCCAGAGCCTTCTGCTGTAGCTCAATGACTGTGTTGTGATTCATGGTGCATAAAAAAAGAAAGAAAAAAAAAATAGAGACCCATAGGGCAGTATTAAAATACTTCCCTCCTTTCCTGATTCATGACACTCTTACTGACAGCAGAATGACTATTTGACCTTGAACTTTGAATTGCTCACCTTGGCCCTCGAATGAGTAGGATTAATCCCTTCCAGTCCTCTGTGGCTGGGTCAGTGTGCTCTGACTATTTCATGAGAATCAGGAGGAGGGGAGCCTAGACACAGAGTCCCAATTATAATGCTGCCCTCCACGGAAGTTTATCTTTAGTGGGAAACTCCCTACTTTTTATAATGCAAGTCGAAGACAATGGGCACCATGATTTTGTAGCTGTCTTTTTGTATGTGTATATTTTTATAGCTGCAGATTATCCACACAGTATACTTTTGCAAGTTTGTGTGGACAACACTGAATTCTTTGCACACTTCCTAAAGATATCCCCCCCGAAGAGACTTGTTTGGGCCCCCCGTGGCTTCAGTCAGAGTGGGATCTTGTGGGGGGCAGCTTGGGGAAGCTGACTCTTCTCTTGCGGTAAATGTGGACGGCTCAAGGAGATGAACATGAAGCTTCCAGAAAAAGCAGATCAGCAGGCATGTGGGTTACAGAGTGGGGGGCCACTGTCTTTTTTGCTTTAAGAGAGGGGGAACATCTATAGTGAACCTAAATAAAGGAGACGAAGAAGGCTAGAACTCGTGCGTCCAGTCTTTTATTCATTTGGGGGAGATGTTACTGATGCTTGCAGAAGCCGTGTCCGCAGGTGGACACCGATACTTTAGGAGCTCTAGACATGATCCCTGCAAGTAGAGTCTCACAGTTTGTGGTTCTGAGGCTGTTCTGGGGCAGGGGTGTCCTCAGTGTGGTCTGGGTGTCTGGGCAAGAACCCAGGAGGCGGGCTGCTGGCTCCGAGCCCCCGGCGGTGACCCTGCAGACAGCTGGCTCACTGGCAGTTCCCCAGGACGGGACTTACTAAAGGAAAGGTGAGCTGAACACTGTCCCCGAAGAGGAGGGAAATTGGATCCCAATCAGGGAAGAGCCTCTAATTAGTCCATCATGACTCAGCCTGCGTTCGGCAAAGACTTGGAGCTTTGGGCGAAGCACCGTGCTAAGCACTTTGAGAATTCTGAAAAATGAACAAGTAAACTAGAGACGGTCTGAAACTTGCGCTTCAGCCTTCTACCTCCTGCCTCTGGGACCTCCGATGAGCAGGACCCTCCCTCCCGGAGGAGGAACCACAGCAACGATGGTAGTAAAGGACAGTGACCCTAACAGCGGCAGTCCTGGTAATGCCTTTGCTCTGCCGGGTGTCAGCAGGGGAGTGCGGTTTGCAGGAAAGCCTCGTGGTAGGAAGTGGGGTGTTTGTTGTCTTTTTTGTTTGTTTTGTCACCTAGTTCAGTTAATCGCAAAGTCTTCCCACTAGCATTCAGCTTAGAAAATACAGAATTGTCATATTGTTATATGTATTCCTGTATCCTTCAATCTCTAGCCTACACGGTGTCCTGAACTCTTCATGGACTTTGATGTCTTTGCACAATTCTTTTGTGTTGTTTTCTCAGCCCTGCATATCACATTCCTTAATCCAACATGTCTGTATTCTCTGTCCCCTTCAGGGCATCGATCAGAAGGTTCTGTGTCAGGATGTCTTAGAAAGCGGGTTTTGCCACCTTCCAAACACCCTCACCTCCACACCTCTTCCTTGGAGGCTGCCAGGATCCGTGCTTCCCAAGATAGAGCGGGGCTGCTTTCGTAGCTCAGTCTGAATCCATTGCCTCCAGCCACCCAAAAAAAAAACAAAACCAAAAACAAAACAAAAAACAAAACCAAAAAACCCCCAAACAGATAAAAGTTGTGATTTTAGCCAAATATGCAGCTGAGCCCAAGCCAGGAGAGTTGTGTTGTAGAAGAGCTGCTGTTCCCTGCAGCTGTTGTCTGGACGAAAACGCGATGACTCAGGACCCGGGACCTGGGGGGGTGTGTTGAAGCTGATGAGAATTGTGGGCCACCTTCCCCCACTGGGTGGGATGCAGAGGGGTGAGGAGGGGTGACCCCATGGTGGGCAGGGGGCCAGGGAGATCCTGCTGACAAGAGGGCAGCAGAGTACGGTGACCCCAGAGGAGCGGTCACTGGGGGCTCAGAGTCAGAGCACATGGAAGGTACATCCCAGCCAGAAGCAGGGCTCTCTCCCCCTCGTGGTGGACAAGATCTGGGAAATCCGGGATGGATTTATAGGGGAGGTGGTTGTGGGGGTACAAATGGCATTCTGAAGCGGAGGACTTGGGATTCAGGGGTAGGAGAGCTGAGGCGAGCTCGGGCTGGCTCTGTGGGTGCTCTGGGTCCTGTCTAAGTCTGTTATCTACCGCCACAAAAGCCTGCACGCCACGCATCACAGAACGGCAGGAAGGATGTATCGCTCACAGGTGGTCAGCGTGGCAGCTCAGCTGATCTCCGCAGGGCTTGACCAGGTGGTTCTTCGGTCCGCTGGACCCATTCACGTGTGTGGCAGTTGGCTCATTTAGGATGGCCTTGGCTGGGCCTGTGAGCTGACTTGAGTCTGCTCCCTGTGGCTCTTATCCTCGTCGTGGGCCCAAGGGATAGGCTGACATGCCCTTGTCACTAGGGAGGAGGGCAAAGAAACTCAAGTCAAGGTGTAAGGCCTTTGACAGCCTACTTTTGGAAGTGCACATGTCCCTTCTGCCACATCCTATCAGTCGAAGTCCATGGGCTGAAGAGGGGAAGAAACAGACTGGGTCTCTGCAGGGAAGAAGAGGTCACCCAGCCAAGGTGACCCAGGCATAGCCAGGGTGCAAGATCCGGGCCATTAAAGCCATCAGTCCTGCACAGCAAGTCATAGGCTGTTGAGAGGGGTGCTGTGATCAGGGGGAGGTGGCCCCGCAGGCCACGGTCCTCCGGGGGGCGGGGGTGGGGTCTGTGAAGTAGTCAGCGGCCGCTGGGCCAGGCGGAGCCCAGGGGGCAGCATCCTGGGCCAGGCGGAGCCCAGGGGGCAGCATCCGTCCCTCCTCCGGCTGCTCCTGCTGTGCCCTGTGCCTCCTGCTTCTATCTATTGCCTAATCCTTGAGGGCTGTGCTATTATTCTGAGGAGGGGGGCCTAGCAGGGTGACGGGATTTGTGCCCTAGCTTTTGGGAAGCGGCTCTGTTGAGAGAATATTGAAGAACCTGCCTGGGCCCTGGGCTCCCTAGAGAGGTTTGCAAGCCAGGGAGCTAGCTCAGAGATCAATGCCATCCCTGTCCTGCCCAGGAGGGCTATCCGAAGGCCTGGGTTCCTAAAAACCACCTTTTGTCCACGGGCAGGATCGGAGAAAATCCCCCAGACTTCCGAGTGCCCTAAGCAAGGATGGCGGGGGGGGGGGGGGGGGGGGGGGGGGGGGGGGTAGGGAAGGTGAGCACCAGGGTGTTCTTGCTGTTCCTATTAGAACTGACTTTCACAACCACACCTTTCCTCTAGGCCCACTTGCAGGATTTCTCTCAGGAAGGTCTGTGGGGTCTTCTTTGTCCCCACACTGTCCCAGAAGCCTGTGAGTGGCAGCTTGATGACCCCGGCCGTCGGGCACCACTCTGAATGGCTGCCCTGCTCTCCCACCCTCTTCTTTGCTTTTCAATTCCGGACCGGGTCCCATTCCAGCCTCCAGGCCTGCGCCAACACAAACAGGCCTCAGGTTGCGGGACGCGAAGGAAAGGGTGCTTTCCTTCCGACTTCCCGCCTCGCCTTCCCTTCACCACCCACCTCATCGCTTCTCCCCCTTGCAGGCGAGCTGCCTCCTCCCCGAGTGGGAGGAAGGATCTCGGAAATGTGCCCGGAGCTGGCCGGCCCAGTGCTTTCCACTTGGAGGAAATGCTGCATTTTTCACCTTTAACCCAGAAAAATATGGTTCTCAGAAAGCTTGTTTTTAGCACTGAGAGTTCCCAAAGGAAGAAGAATTGGGAGGAGGAGCAGCTCCCAACCTCTCTCAGCTCTGACAGCCAAACCCCCGCCTCAGAAGGCTGTTCCTCTTTGGGAGGGAAGGGCGGGGGGGGGGGGGGGGGCGGCAGCCTGCAGAGGCCCAGCAGCTGGGGAAACATCAAGGCAGAGAATTCCAGCTCCAAGTAGAAGGACAATTAATCTTTTAGGAGAGTGGTCTGGACAAAGCATTAGCCACTCCCTGTTCCCTTTATGGCCTCTTTCAGCTCCGGCCCAGCCACACACGGTAGCTGCCCTTGCGGCTGGAGGTGGGGGTCGGGGTGTGCCCGGCACCAGCCCGGACCCTTCGCTGGTCGGGGTGTGTGGTGAGCTCGCCAAAGGCAGGAAAGGCATCAAGGTCAGAATCCCAAACAAGGGACGTGTGGTGCCTCAGCCCACTCCCGAGTGGCTTATTCCCAAGATGGAGAGCGTGGGTCACTCAGTGGCCTCATCGCTGGGTGTTTCTGCAGCACACACGAGACAAAGAAGGAAGAAGAAGGGCCCTGCCTCAGCCCAGTGAGTCAGGGGAGCACGACGTCTGAAGGCAGGCCCTGAAGCTGGTGGGTCTCGGTGGAAGTGACAGGCTGTGGTCCGGAAGTTCCAGCTTGCAGGTGGCTGTATTCAGGAGACCACCTGGACCGGCTTCTGGGATAGCCCCTGTCAGCCATTGCGCTCCAGCCCCACGTTCACACGTGGAAGCTTAATGACAGCCCTCCTCTGATGACAGCCAGAGCTGATGGGCACGGCTTGTTCGGCTTGGGAGGACAGAAGCTGGCCAAAAAGACCGGGCGACTTGCCGTGGTCCTACCATGAGGACACAGCCATGATGCTTCCTTGTGGAGCCTTCCTTCCCCTGATCTGGATCTGTAGTCAGACGCGACTGGCCCAAGGACCCCAGGATTGTTCTGTGACCTCTGGACTTCTTCAGGTTGGCTGTGACCGGCAGCACAGGCCTGTGGGTAAGGGGATTTGGGCAGAGGCTGGTACCCAAGTGTCTGATTGCCAGTTTCTCATCAGAGCTCCAAGTCTGCCTTCTTCCAGACTTCTCTTACCTCAAGGACTCTGGAAGTAGAAACCAGAGCCATTTGGTCTGAGTGGGATTCGGGGCCCCACGGTATGCGATGAGGTCTGGGTTTGAAGTGTTTTCCCTTCTCTCCTTCGCCTTCCCCTCCACAAATAACCTCCAGAACTCAGGGGAGTTGTTGAGAAGTATTTCTAAGTAGCAGTGTGCTCCCCTGGGCCCTGGCCTAGCCCCGGCCAAGCCAAGAACTGAGAGCACAGGGCCGGCAGCAGGAAACACTCCCCACCACTCCTCCTCTTCCTGCCTGCCCTTGTGGAGACTTCTTTGGTCCTAGAAAGTGCATGGCTCCCAGAGCACTTGTCTTTTCCTGGAAGGACATGAGAGGAACACTATGTCTCAGTCTTTGGTATGAGGTGGCTACTTTATATCTGTCTTTGTCTCACTGACCTATTTAAGATCCAAGTGGTTTACAAAGACACAGAAATTTCTAGCACGCAGTATGACTTCCCCCAGTTGTCCCAGCTGCCCACCTCCAAGCAAGGGCCCAGTCTGGTGCTACAGCCTCCTGGGACAGCCCAGTGATGGGGCTGCAGCTCTGAATTAGCTAAAAGACAACTTGGATTGGGATGTCTCTGAGAAGGACAGTCAGGGGAGCTCAAGAAATGTGCTCAAATAACCTCATTTAGCAACAAAAGTAATAGGCACCAGGCCACGGGCTGAGCTGAAGAAAGCCCTATCAGGAAATGAGCTTCAGGAAGGTAGAGGCCAGGGGAGGGAGCTGTCAGACCGAGAGAGTGTGGAGGGGACCTGGGCCCTGGCTGCAGATGTCTTGTATTCCCACTGGACTTCAGCTCACAGGGCAGCTGGGGGAGCATGGGTGTGACAGGAGGGACTGTCAGAGCAGAAAATGGGTGCCCTGGTTGCTCAGGCCACACATGTACAACCTCTCGAATGAAGGAAGCTGACTGATGGCCTGATCTAGCCCCCCAAACAGGGCTGGAGAGCTCAAATGATTTGCCAAGCGCTAGGGTCTTATTCACGGTGACATGACGGCCTCTGGCCTGGCAGCCTGGAGCCCCTGGGTTTGTGCAGGGCCGTTGGGGCTATCAGAGTGGAGGCAGAGTGATCTGGGTCCTCACAAACATTGCGTTAGTGCCCACCCCCAGACATATGCCAGCGCACATCCACTTTGTGAACATTTCCTGAGGATTCGCTGTGTGGGAACCAACCCCTAGAGGAGACACGAGGGAGAGGATGAAGGATAGATAAGACTCGCTCCTGAAATCCAGGTGTCGGCCAGGGCTGTGGTCTCGTCTGACAGGCTCACCGGCCAGCTGCCCCTTCAAAGCCTGCAGGAGACTCTCTTTCTGCAAGACCCAGTCCCTCCTGCGAGACCTGTTGATTAGGTCAGGCCCACCCCAGATAATCTTCCTTTTTATTAAGCAAGTCAATTAATGAGTAACCTAATCACCAGCACGACATCTTGTCTCCTTCACTTGGGTCGGGCTCACACTCCAGGCAATGGGATGGTAGCAGGCCTGTGCTGCCGGCACTGGGAATCCTGAGGACCATCTTGGAATTCTGCCTACTACAGCTCATCAACCCTCCATGCCCGCTGTGGGCCTCCACACAGAACTGCCCCAGAAACCAGATCTGTTCGCCTTCATGTCGTGTGTCTCTTGTTAAAGAATATGCCACCATCTGCTATGTCCCCGCACTAGGAGTCAAAGACTCCTAGGATAAAGGGACTTCTATTCCCAGAGAGCAGCAAAATATTTCAAAATCTCTATGACAATTCCTGAAAGTCCTGTTTCCCTTGGGTGCAAAGATCCTCACCAATGACTAAGGGCTCAGGACGGAGTTCGGTGGTTGGCGTGGGTGCCCTGAGGACCAGGGGAACCTGAACTAGGCAGCTGCCTTTTCCAGTGACCACCCAGCGTGAGCCCTGAGCGGTCCCCACTCCGAGCTTGCTGGCCACCCCATCATCTCAGAGGAAGTAGCATGTGAGCCTCAGAACTCTACATTAGGCTGGAGTCTTCATTAGGCAGTTGGTAGGAAAAGACCACGTTTTATGGCACAGAGAAGTTGCGTGCTCAAGGGAGTGCTTGAGTAGAGCGTGCCAGTGGCTCCTGGTGCCAAGCTTAAGTGCTGGGTTTTTAGTCCCAACCAAATCAATGCCAAACATCTTTGCCTGGCTTTCAAAGTCATCCACTGTTTAATGAAAAGTATCAGCGGTTTTATAAATGAATAAATGAAGGAATTCAATAAAGAATAAAGAATAGGAAATTTAAATAACCTATCCATACACAGAGTGCTATAGATCCAGGAAAGAACAATGCCATATAAATATTCTGTTGACATGAAAAGATTTTCAAGGTACGTTAAATAAAAGAATCAGGTTTGGAAACAATATACAGTATAACCCTTATATATGTGCACACATACATATGGAAATGTGTAAATATTTGGACACATTCATAGAGAAAAATGGAAAGGGTAGAAGGAAAAGTGTTAAAAATAGCTAAAGCTGTATAAGAAAACAGTGTGCTTTTTTTCCTTTTATTTTCTAGCTTTTCCTGAGCGAGCCTATAGTGAATATTGTTCACTCGGAATATCACCCCTCTTCTTTTGGGGGACTGGTCGTCCTGACTCGGACTGTGTAGTTTTGCTTGTGGACAGAACCTCTGTCGGGCCACGAGACCGCGCCCCCTCCGCCACGGACACGTGATGCAGGCCACGCCCACCAGAGTCGGCCTCACTAGGCGCTGGGGGGAAGGACACCCTCCTGTCCCTGACCATGAGGCTATAAGCTTGGGAGCCTGGCACCCCAGGCCCAGCTCTTTGGGCTGCCCGACCCGAGAGAAGAAAGTTTGGGATGTGGAGAAGAGACGTGTTAGCCCATGGGTGGAGCGGGAGGCTACCGGGGGAGAGGGGGGGGCCTGTGGAACTGAGCAGGACTTCCCTACCCCGCCGAGGCAATGTCTGAGAGGGGAGGCCAGGCTCGTCTTCTGGAGAAGCAGATATGCAACCGAGGGGAGGAGAGGTGGCGGCAGAAACGGATGACTTAGTCATGCAGATGGTCCCTGGAAGGGATACAGAGAAGCTAACCAGAGAGAAAGACATGAATTTCGAAGCAGGGAGGACGTGCAGGTGTTGGCGGACGGTGGGTAGGAGGAGGGCTGTCACCCGCGGTCGCTTCCATAAAGCCCATTTGTCCTTTATCTGCGGCTGTCAAAGAGACAGGAGGATGGAGGTAAGTGTCTGTGAAGGAGAGCAAAGGGTGAGGCCAGGCAACAAGATTGGAGCGCCTCGGGTGAGCGAGGTCTCCCCCAGCCCACCTGGGAAGGAGCTGCTCCTGCCACCACCGGGGCCTCCGTTCCTTGTCTGAGGCATGCCGGTTCAGGGGGATCCCTTGTCTCTCCACGGGAGACCAGACCCCAGGCAGATCACCTGTCCGTTCGATGACGTAGTTCTTCTATCCAGGAGACACATTAAGCCATGTTTTGGCTTTTCAAGGTCCAGTTATTTCAAGATACGTACCAAGCCCTTGTCCTGTGGTTGGCACTCTGCCGAGCTCTATGGATACAGCGACAACCAGGACGCCCCTCCATTTCTGTGTCAAAGAAAGCATCAGAATTGTGCTCAGTGCTAGGAGGGGTGGGGGCTGCACAGAAAAGGGGTGCGCGGAGAGATGGGGGTGCTGAGACACGGGAAGAGACTTCTCTGTGCCAGTCATGCTTAGCCCGAGGCGTGAGGATGGAGAAAGGTTACCCCGCTGAAGAGTGGTCGCGTCCAGCATTTAAGCAGGTGGGAACAGGTCTCCGTAGGCCTCTTGCCATGTAGCACCCCTCTGGGTGACCGGGGGCTGTGACCTCAGGGCATCCAAACCAAGTTTAAGGTATTTACACCTTTAAGGTGCTAGTCAGGAAGTCAGAGCCATTCGTGAGGTTTCTGGAGGGACAGCGGCACGAGTGACAATCCCACATCTACCTGATGGGAGCGTGTCCTGGAGTCCAATTTTCCGTTCCCCTCGGTGGCTCCTTTCCTTTCCTGGGGCGGCCCATGGGGTCTCCTGTGAGGCCAGGCCCATTTGGGAAGGGTGTGTGCTGTTGGTAACTGGGCAACGTGGCCTCTGGGATCAGAACCCGCCCCAGGACAAGGTGAGTACGGGTGTGTGCGAGCACCTCCGGGGCAGGAAGCAGGTCTGGCTCCAGCCCAGGAAAGCTGTCAGCGGCAGTGAAGACGGTGAAGACATTTCCACAGCGGTGAGAAAGCTGGCTGGGGCCCCGGGGCAGGCC